>JAKTPS010000004.1:0-208298 GCA_030556275.1 Lipomyces sp. NRRL Y-27488
CACTGGGCACAGAAACTGTCAAGGTCAAATTGCTATCTCCTGGGCCTTACCCATGCACATTCAATCCACTGGGCACAGAGACTATCAAGATGGATCACGGCTTTAGCCAGTAGTGACTGCATCACTGCTTTACTGCGCCAGCAGGGAATGGTGCAGGCTGGGAAAGGAAGCCCAGGTTCGACTTTCTATGGGTTTAGTGAACTGCTTGCCCTTGCCCATGAACAATCAATCCGCGGGGCACAGATACTATTGAACCGCTATCAGAACCACCGCCCTTTGCTTGCCCATGCACATTGCCCTTGCCCATGGACAGTAAATCTACTGGGAACAGTGACTATCAAGGTAGATCACGGCCTACCCAGTAGTGAGCGCATCACTGCTTTAGCCAGTGGGCACCTGCTGGGAAAGGCGCACCCTGGGAAAGGAAGCCTACAGCTTTTTAGCCAGACAGCGCGGTCTGGGAAAGGCAGATAACTGCTTTAGGCAGTGAACAGGTTCAACTTTCATCCATACATACAAAGTGAGCACAGGTTCACACTTCAGTACAGGTCACAAGTACAGATTTTTCCTCTCACATATACATTTCAGAATGAAATGTGCCAACTAGTAAAATTCAGTATTCGTCATGCACCTCAAATTCATCGATACACAAGTCTTTGGTCTGTGGTGTCCTCATCGCCGTTAAGAGGCATGTATCCTTGCTCCATGAAGCTCAGTTGTATACCGCGGTATATTAGGCCATTTTGGGTTTACGTTATATGTTTGCAGATGAATATGTATATGAGCGTGAGATCAAGATACAGCCAAAAGGAAAACAAAATAAAATTTCATAGTCAAAATAATCATGAGTTTCCAACAACGCATGCAATACTACTATGTAAAACTACATTTTATGCACTCAGAAGCACGGCCGCCAACTTTAGATAAGACCCGGTTGTGACATCGTCCAGTATGCCCATTCCTCTCGGCTGCCACCCCAGTTGCCCGGTCGCCTTTCTACTAGACGCTCTATTTTCAGTCATAAGGACTGTTGCCATGAACGGTCCCCATTTCGCCATCGCCTCCTCGTGGGTGGCTGAACGGAAAGGAACATGGGTCACTTGGGCAACTGCTTCCGCAATTTGACGGCCCGTAACGTATGTCGAGTTGGTGGCATTGAAGATCTCACCAGCTTTTGCTTGATTTGCAACAAGGAAATATAGTCTTGCCGCATCATCAACGTGGACGGAGGATGTGGGGGCGTTTCCACCGTCCACAAAGAGAGACTCGCCATGCGTGACGGCCATGTTCATGAGGAAAGGAAGAAAACCGCTGCCAGAGCGTCCGTAGACGAAAGCCGGAAGCCGAATTGTGTTGACATGAACGCCTTGGTCGACTAAACTCAATGCATGACGCTCAGAGCGAATGCGCGGAACAACAGGATGTACAGCTGCGGGCGAATCCTCCGTAGTCTCGTCGCCATTCGGATCAAGCTCAACCAATAATGTGCCCGAGGTCGTGACAAGCGGTTTATCCGTCCCACGCAAGGACTTCGCCATGGCATCAACGGCCTCCTTGTCGATCCTCAAGATTTCTTCGTAGTCTACGGTGAAGTCGTGGATATACGCCAAATGCAATACAATATCCGCCTCAGCACTCTCTTTCTCAAGAACATCAAGAGCACTAAGATCTCCACGAATCGGCGTAGCGCCCAGAGCCTTCAGCTTTTCGTCGCTGGCCTCACTCCTTGACAGACCGTGCACGTCATAACCGTCCGCCACCGCAAATTCAGTCACAACGCTGCCGATGTACCCGCCTGCTCCAGTGATAAAGATTCGCTTTCCCGATCCGCTGCGGCCTGTGGTTGTAGACATCGCGAATCAATATAAACGCAGGTATTGATAAATGCAAGAGAGAAATAGTATCAGTATCAGCAAGGTATAAGGCAGATATATATATTGCAAAAGTCGAGTCAAGCGACAACATGGAGGTTGCATCGTGTATCATACGTAGCTTCATCTGTAGTATGCTGTATCCGTACTGGACGTGTGGATGCACGGTATGTGTATTGTATACAACTGGTACCATACAGTACTGCATACATACGTACAGTACAGTATGATACATCTTATATTTGTTCACGGAGATCTATCGCCGAGTGCCGGAAATAATCTCCTTTTGCCCTAACCCGATGCGCCGGCTACCAGATCGGGAAATATATAGACATGTCAATCGGAATGGGGCAACGGTCAAGTCAGCCTCGCGGAGAATGAGGGGGAGAGATAGGTTATCGTTGGAATATGGCTTGGCTTTCTGGGAGCTGAAAAATTTGCGTAGGCAATACTATGGCCGGAGATCAACTGGGTAAGGAGACAGAAACGAACTGCAGAAGGGGATTTAAAGTAGCAAATGAATGGAATATAATTCATAAGCCGCGATTGAACTTAGTTGATAGTTGGCAATGGAAGTAAGTGCTAATTTACAGGTAGCAGCGATAATTGAAGCAGACGGTCTTGTTTCATATAGCGAGAAATATATTTACCCTCCCACAATACTGGATCAACATCACCCTTTACTTATAAGAATGATAAAAAGATAAAGATATCAAATAGCGCAACAAACTTTACACAATCAGGTTTATTCCAGCGACAGCCAATTTTATTCAAGAACTACTTCCTACAGCAAAATAAGTGGTTAAAATCATTTTTCGTTATAGTTTCGCGATAGTTTCTCCCTAGCGCTTACATAAATGCAAGAACCCCATGCCGATTTTGGCTTATAGTCCACACTTTTTGGCATGGGAAAATGCATAAGCAGCCCCGTCACGATTAAGGCGCCAAGTCCCACCATAGTTTTGAGCATAGTAGAACAATTTTAAAGTTCGTCCCAAAGAAGAATAACAAACCCCTAGAATTTTTCCGGGGTATGTCAACCCAACCTCACTTTGCTCGGCGATAACTAAGTCCTTGACTTGAAATATCTAAGATTTAATTATTATTGTGCTGTCGCTTGTATAAGCTTATTAACTTTCTAAACTGTCTTTGGAATAAATAGCTGAGTTGACTATGATATAACGCGAGCAACATCCAATGCATGAGGCCGTAGGCGCAGGGTTCGGAGCTACTGGACAAGCTGATTCCGCGGAAATATTTGTAGATAACTAATTTCATAAATCTCGGTGTCAGTCTTCATTTTGATTCGTCATAAGCAGTAAAATGGGTATCCTGTAAGTATAACCATTCTGATTACTAGACCGCTTCTGACCGGACCGCCGAAATAACATTTCTTTGTGAACTGAAAGCGAAAAGATCAATTCCATTCAAGAGGAGCTCAACCGGACCCAAAAGAACAAGGCGACCGAATATCATATTGTATGAATTATTCGTTAGCATCTAAGACTTCTACAATTGACTCAAGTTTGAAAATTTTTGCTAGGGTCTCCTTAAAGGAAAGCTAGCTCGCTATCGAGCACAGCTACTTGAACCGACAGCGGGCGGCTCCTCTGGTGGTGGCCAGGGATTCGAAGTCCAGAAAAGCGGAGGTATGATGTCTCATCTTTATTTCAGGAATAACTAGAAGTTAACGGAAAACAGATGCTCGTATAGCACTAATTGGGTTCCCTTCCGTGGGAAAATCGAGTTTGTTGTCGAAGATCACAAAGACAAAGTCTGAGGTTGCTAGCTACGCATTCACGACGTTGACGTCAGTTCCCGTAAGTTCTCTTACTTCTCGGTTCTTGTCTTTTGGCACACACATGTGTCTTCTGACAGTTATTTATAGGGCGTTTTGGAATACAACGGTGCAGAATTGCAAATTCTTGATCTACCAGGTATCATCCAAGGTGCAAGCGAAGGCAAGGGACGTGGCAGACAAGTTATCGCCACTGCCAAAACTTCAGATCTCGTTCTCATGATTCTTGACGCCACAAAGGGTGACGACCAACGGAATATTCTTGAACGAGAACTGGAGGCGGTTGGAATAAGGCTGAACAAGGAACCACCAAATATATACTTCAAAGTAAAGAAGCAAGGCGGCTTGAAATTCAACGCCACATCCCCGCCAAAGCATCTTGATGAGAAGATTGTCGGAAGCATTCTTAGAGACTACAAAATACATAACGCGGAGGTTTTGGTTCGGGACGAGAATGTGACCATTGAGGATTTCATTGATGTCATTAATTCCAGTCATCGCTCGTACATCAAATGCCTTTATGCATACAACAAAATTGATGCTGTTTCCCTGGAGGAAGTTGATCGATTGGCAAGGCAGCCACATACTGTCGTTATTAGCTGTGAGTTGGATTTGGGCTTGGATGACTTGGTGGAGCGAATATGGAGTGATCTTTCCTTATTAAGAATTTACACGAAACGGTACGTTAGAATTTTTGGTCATCTATCTTTTGGATAAACGCTAATATCTTTTTGTTCAGACGAGGCGAATCCGTCAAGTTTGATGATCCGCTTGTTGTTCGCAGTAATTCATCGGTTGAAAGCGTATGCGACTCGATCCATCGATCCATTAAAGATCAATTCCGGTACGCTCTTGTTTGGGGCGCTAGCGTAAAATATAGCCCGCAGAAATGCGGGCTGCAGCATATGGTGGCGGACGAAGATGTCGTATCTATTGTTACCAAATAATTACAAGATATTATATTACGTAAATGACTGGTAATTGCATTGTTTAGCAAATTCAGACTTCTGTGAAGGTTTTGGAATGGGACTCCATCTCGACTTGCTAGCAACCCCTGAGATTCATAAAATTCTTGGAATTTTTGGTTTCCAAATCCATGTCGCAAACAATCTCTCATGTCCAATACCGAACCATTGCAAACATTAGAAACATCGACTTCAACATCACACAAGAGGGTCTACGACGGAGTGGCTACCGAGGATGTGATGGCACCCGCCGTCCTGAATGAGGAAGCGGCGCCAACATCCACCGAACAGATCACAGCCAGAAATGACGACATGACGACGGAGGCAGAAACGGCAGGTGTCCAGGATGGAGAGAAACGAAAGAAGCCAGACTCTTCTGTTGATCCTATTGATGGTAGTCATGTATCTATCGGTCAGACAGACACCTCGATAGCGACCAGGACTTCACATTCGAACGAAGAAGCGGCCGGCGGAAGCAATAAGCGCAAAAAGGGGGCCAAAGCAGAATCAAAGATCGAGCACAAAAGATTCACGGTGAAGTCGTTCGAGTGGAGTTACATGTCGATTCGAATGTACGTACTCATTGGTCAATCTCATTTCTCGCTGTATGCTAGATCTAATTTCGTTTCACAGATGTCTGATTCCCAAGAGCACATCTCGTCCGCCGCCTACCTCCCTTGATCTGATAACAATATACACAATCCTTTCTACTGCTCTGACCCGTAACCTCGGCATCGTTGGCTCCGCCATTTCTTTTGATATCTTACATGTTCAAAATCTTGATGTCACACTCCGCGTCCCAACTAAGAAATTTGCAACATTTTGGGCTACCATGAGCGGATTCAATATACAGTCGACCAGCAAGGCGGCTGCTACAGGTATACCGGGCGGAGCCACTCTGGTCGAGGGATGTGACGAGGTGGGGATCATGGTTTTGAGGGCAAGCAAGCTCGCGAGCAGCGTCGTGCGACCACCGAGAATGTGGACCCCTCCAAATAGACAGCGGATATGAGGAAAGGATTCTAGCAGCAGAAGTCAGCTGTACGAAATTTTTGCATTTCTCAAATAGATCTATCAATGGCGGGTTAGCTTTTTATTAGTGCGCCTGAATTGGAACGCCGTGCTTCATATTCTAGGGCAAGATTATGCGCATAGTTTTATCCATGATGAAATCTGTCGATCCTGAGAGGTCATTTTTTAATTGTAAATTTTTATCTGTGTAGCAAATTAATTGCAAATTCTCTCGCATAAGCCAGATATGCAAAGACTTTCGATAGGCTATATGAACAAGTTGCCCACGACTACACTTTTATGAAAGATAGCCAAATGTGGCAGACAGCTTCTCATGAGATTGGGTGTTGGTGTTCTGCGGCAGCAAGTAGCTCCTTTCTTTGCCATCAGCCCAAGCGATAATGAAGATAGATGATTCATACGTAGACGACATAGAAATTGAACCTCATGAGGTACCGGCAAGTCTGACATTTGGTTACGCTGCTTCTCGGAGGAGCATTTTCGTTAATTTATGTTCTTAGGAGATCAGAAGAGCCTTCTGGCCAATGAGAGTTATCAAACAAAATTCTAACTTTGCAGACCCATTCAATTTAATTGGTCTAATCAATAATATATATTAGATTGATGCTATTCTGGTCTGAAGAGCATCCTCTTTACGCCCCATGGATCAACAACAAAACGCCCACCAACTTTCCTTTAAAAATACAGGTCTGATACGATCAGAACCATGGTTTTGAAAATACAAAAAGTACACGCCTATTCATACACTATGCATCCCTGTGATTTGCGACTCATTTGCTGCTTTGATAGATTGCTCTCAATCTCCGCCGGTTCACCTGTGCTGACTTTGTCTTCAGTTCGCGCATTTCTTGCACTAGCTCTTTGACTAGCTGTTCCGTTTCTCTGCTCTTCTGCGCCTCCACTGCAAGCATCCTCGTGAGTTCCATGGCAGATTTCTCTTTGTCGTGTGCAAAAGTCGTGATGCTCTCAACACTTTTTCGAAGATCATCCACCAATTTGACTAGTTGTAACCTTTCTTGTTCTGATTCTTCGTATTTCTGCCGCCAGCATTCATTGTCTTCATTAGAATTCGCAGACGTAGGCTTGTCGGGCCCACTTGACGTCATGCTTCCGGTGGACTTTCGAGCTTTGGCTGTTCTTCGTTCGACGTCACTGAGTTTTTTTTGAATCCAAACTTTCTCAAGCCCAGCTGTACTCTCACCGACCGCTTCCATTAAAAAAACAAATTGCTTTTCTGCCTTTTCTGTCTTGCGATTGGAGTTGTGGCTGTCGTGGTGACTTTTGCCTTCAGAAGCCTTTTGAAATTTTTGTCGCGGGCGAACCATAGAATTCACTACGCCGGCAGTTTGAGTATTTATCTCAAATCGCGACGTCTCTTCTATGCTGCTTTTCAATTGCCTTGAATATGCGGTCGATGGGCTGTCGGCCAAATCCAGTCTGTCAATCACACTTTTTGGTGTCCAAGGACTTGGGAACTTTCCTGGAAAGTTCCTAGGCAAACCAGACCGTATCCGTCCAACACTTTTGCTTATCGTAGTCGATGTAGCTTTTTCTCGTGCGTTGTTCTGGTCGTCAACGTCAGCCCCTTCTCCAGGAATGCCGTGAGAAGCAAACTTGACAGCTTTTTTCCTAGTCACGGTTCCAGGAGTCCGCAAGATGCCTGTTGGTTGCAGATCTTTTGGATTTCTCGTGGGCGTCTCTAGTGCCGGATTCGAGAGTACTGAAAGCTTGGAGTTCAGCAGTGGTCCTAACTCTGGGTTCACATTCTCTTTATCTGATTTGTTGGCGAGATTTCGCAGAACCGTTGTTCGCAGTGAATCTGTGTTGTGCGCAGAAGCTCTGTAATCCAGTTTCATGAGCGCAGGTTGTTGCGTAGTTTCGTTTTCCTTATTTTTGTCCGGTGACTCTAAAAGGTCTGTCCGTAGCGTACTTGTCGCTCGAGATGCTAGTCGTTGATGGGGCATCGGCGTGCCTGTAAAAAATGACGGTAGAGAACGTAGCGCCCATACAGATGGTGCAGGGCTGTCGGGGAACGATTCTGTCTCCCAGGAAACGGATAATAATTAGTAAATCATCCAAAAAAGCATGCCAAGGGAAGCATGACATACCACCCATTGTTATATCAATTCCCTCCTCCCGTAACTTCTGGTCGATTGTGGTCTCGTCCACGCCATCCACCTCAAATACCCAGTCCAGCATTTCTTTCGTAGATTATATCCCTCATGTGGTATAAGCCTAATCTGAATTGTCTATTACTAAAATAGAAGCAAGGACGACTTGTGTAGCGTTAGAATTCGCGGTGATAACTTGTATATTGCATAGCAAGATGTGTTGCTGGGAGAGAGCAAACCAAGCGCGTCGAGGTTGCCACGACAACCAAAAGGTAAAGTTCAATTCCATCAAACTTTGGAACTCATCTAAAGTATTTTACTCTTCCTCATACCATAGCCAAACGTAACGTCCGTATCTCTACAATATCAAGATATGGCCTGGTTGTCGACATCATGTATCTGATATATATGCTTTGAAGAAGTAGCTGATTTGCATTGAGTATAAGAAAAGTGTTGGAAAAAGACATACACGCAAAATGCACATATATTTGACCGACATCGGCCAGTTTCTGGATGAGTATCGATTCACAATATTTAGATTTCTAATGTTTGTGTCAGCGATAAGTGCGCTTGCAATCTCCCTTCTTATCATTCTTGTGATATCATTAGTGCGCTCTTATGCACTATCGCCGACTCAACATCCACATGGTGCCACGGCGATGTTTGTGTTGGGATCAGGCAAGCTACCACTGCCGTACCTTCTTAGTTTCGATCTCGCGTCTAATCCTGATATGATTTTCCTTAGGAGGTCATACGACGGAATTGTTAGGTATTGTGTCTGCTCTTGACTTCAAATTGTATGTAAGACGCACATGGGTCTACTTCTCCGGCGACACGTTGTCTTCTGTCCGTGCAATGCGATTGGAGCAAACCAAAGCCACTGAGTCTTCATCAAGCGAGACATTGACTCCGACTTCAAAAATGGATATGTCGTGCCTTCCTCGTGCAAGAAATATCGGACAATCATATTTCACGAGTGTCTTTACAAGTCTATTATGCGGTTTCTATTGCGTTCTTCTCGTTTTTCGAGTGAGACCCGACATAGTAAGGTTGCTGATTGCGATTGAGCGCAATTATAAATATACTAATTGTGGTTCTAGGTTATCTGCAATGGACCTGGTAGTTGCGTGATGATTTGCTTTGCATGTCTTCTTTTGCGTGTATGCTATTTTTTTTGTCTCATTGTCAATTTCAGTGCATCATCAGACTGACAATATCATTATAGGCTCTGCGAATTCAACAAACGAGACTGGTATATATTGAATCTTTTGCGCGCGTATCGTCACTGTCGTTGTCGGGAAGGATTCTATTGCCTGTGGTGGATAGGTTTGTAGTTCAGTGGCCGAAGTTGGCGGAGAAGTACAAAGGAACTGAATATCATGGCATTCTCGCCTAATAAATTTATTTTGCAATACTTAATGTATGCAAATAGAGTGATAAGAAGACACATGCTGAAACTTACTCAAGGTACATCAATAATCAGTTAGCAAGCAACTTCCCCCGTCTGCTCTCCAACTTGAATTTGCATTAGGCAGTGGCTAGATGCTGGAGTAGCTGATCTCTGCAGACCCGAATTTATTTTCCTCAACTATAGTCCCTGCCTTAAGTCAAAACCCTAACAGATCGCTCAAGACTATCCCGATTGCATTTAGAACCGACTGTATTTAAAACCGGAAGTTACAGTTGATACTCCGACCCTAAACCTGCTCAGATGACGAATTGGGACAAACTTTGACCCGGGTAAGAGCTCTCGAGCCTGCTTTCGTTGCATCATCGATATCGTCCTGTTTTACTCTTTCGTCATCTTTCATTTCATCGCAAACAATGAGTGGATACATACCAATACAGGATCAGGCGGATAATATTGCATTGCAATCTGAGACTGGTGAACACGAATCTATGGCTAGCAGCGCCACCGCTGCTGAGCTTAGTCTCAGCAGGGTCAGAACGTCATATTCGAACTTTTCGCAGCTGGACAGCCGCCAGACCACGAAGAAGGAGATATTAGGATGGCTCTCGTTTGCTTTTGGGGCGGAGCCATTTGCTGTTGCCGCTGTTGGCATATATTTACCGATATTACTAGAGCAGTCCGCCCGCGAAAATGCCGTTTTGGCTGACGATCATAGTTCGCCTTGCATATACGATGCCGCTACTGGAGACAGGAGCACGAAATGTGTCGTGCGGTCGCTTTGGTTTTATGTGGATCCTGCGAGTTTTGTGTTGTACACATTCTCCTTCAGTGTATTTCTTCAGGCTATTGTCGTCATATCTATGAGTGGAGCCGCGGACAGAGGCATGTACCGCACTCGTTATTATCTGCGGATGGTATTCTGATATTAGATTTTACAGGAAATTTTAGAAAAAAGCTTTTACTAGGGTTTTCTGCCCTTGGTTCATTGGCATCAATACTGTTCATTGCAGCCGTGCCTAAAGCGTATCACTTCGCTGCTTTTTTGACGATTTTGGGAAACGTACGCGAAGAAACTAAATTCATTTTGTCTGACGTCGTTCTTACAGCTGACGCTTGGAGTAGGTATCATTCGGAGCTGTCGCGGTGTGTGGTAATGCTTTCCTCCCGGTCCTGGTTCGCAATCATCCGGACGTGATAGACGCACCAGTGCATGATGACAACTCTTCAAGACTGGACGACGAAATTTCGTCGTCTTCTGACCTACTGTCGACTACAACGACAATTATACCTACGTCAAATGATGGTAGTGATGCCTCCAAGCCAACAGGTCCTGCTTCCGACGACAATGGTGCACATCACTCGTTCGAGTCTTTTCCGATAGAGACCGTGGATCCAGATGCGCTTTCCTACTTCGATCATCAATTGAAGTATGAGGAATCCGAAGTTTCGATTGAAGTGTCGAGCAGACTTAGTGGTCTTGGTGTAGCAAGTGGGTATTTGTCGGCGTTTATTGTACAAAGTCTTGCGGTTGTGTTTGTTGCCTCAACGGGGTCTAGAATGTTGTCTATTCGTATCGTGATCATGACTGTCGGTATCTGGTGGCTTGCCTTTTCTATCCCGACCGCGCTATTCATGCGTCCGCGCCCTGGACCGAAGCTCAATATTGGAGCGAACGAGAGCCACTTTCTGCGTTACGTGGCCTACGGGTGGACAACCTTGTGGCATACCGTCAAAGAAGTACGCAAGCTGCGCGATGTGGGTCTTTATCTGGCTGGGTGGTTCATTCTGTCAGACAGCGCGACAACGATTAACGCCACATCCATTCTGTTTGCGCGAACCGAATTGCAAATGAGTCCCGCGGCTCTTGCTTTGGTTGGCATTATTACGATGATTTTCGGCATTATAGGGGCCATTGTCTTTTCTCGCTACGCGCAACACTATCTCAATATCCCGCCAAATAAGCTAATCGTGCTAATAGTAGCAATTACTGCAGTGATTCCAGCTTACGGACTTTTTGGCTTTATGACAGACTCGATTGGACTTCACCATCCCTGGGAAATCTACATTCTTGCCGCGGTTTACGGCACTTCTCTTGGAGGCATGAGTAGTGTTTGCCGATCGGTATTCTCGATGCTCATCCCACCAGGAAAGGAGAGCACGTTCTTTTCTCTCTACGCGGTTACCGACAAAGGCTCGTCGATTCTCGGCCCGACGATCACGGCGATGATAACTGATCGGACTCACAACATCCGGTACACGTTTTACTTCTTATTTATCCTTTTGCTCGCTTCCATTCCGATATTTTACTGCATGGATGTGGAGCGTGGCAAACGCGATGCACGAAGGTTTGGCGAAGAAGAAGAACAAGAAGAAAACACGGAGCCTTTGGAGTTCTTGTATTGATCTCAACAAGAGGATATATTTTAAGAACTAGGGAGCAACAATCTCCTTGAGATTATCTATTTCACCAATTTTGAAAACCTCATTTTGTTTCTTTTTTGGGAGGGATATCGCGCGCCATGCGCTTAGACATTGGCAGGAGTTATCGGTCATTTTTGCTTTGTTTTGCATGCTAAAGGTTGTAATTAGGATTGTGTGTTATGGTCGCTTGCCGAGTGAATACTGAGGCAGCTGTGATTATGGGATATTAAGTTGTCGAATTGAGCTCAGAATACAGTCGGGGGTCCGAGATTTGTATGCTTACCAAGGTTGCCTGGAGCGGGGCTTGGTCTTTTAACCTTTTTTGTCAACTATGTTGTATATCATAATAGACAAGAGAATTGTCAAGACTAAAGAATTAACAACTATCATCTAGAAGTCCGTTGTTCTAGAATGTCCCATCAAAGCCAAAAAATAGCGGAGAGTTGCGGGTGCGGAGAGCAGCGCCGCCGTCGCTCTAGCTCTAGTTAGAGATTCTCCTTCGTCGTCTCGGAAACTAAAGGCAGCGTAGACGTCGCCACACTGATTAGGCGCGGCGACTACTCTGAGCCGATGCTGATAGAAGAATCGGCCCTTCCAGCGATATAACATGCGCGCCCGCCATGGGCGCTACGGATTCATCTATCGGCGCCACGGACTCATTGTACGACGGCAGATCGTCGAAATCGCTGTCCGGCGACGACAGAAGCTCCGCAAAGGTGTCATCTGCTGGTGTCTCTGTCATGCCACTTGTGGTTGAGCCAATATTATGACTGCTTCCCTCGCTACTAGTGCCACCGTCGGCACCTGTTACAGGCGCGTGAAAAGCCAGAGGCCGAGCAGACAGAAGAGAAGAATCAGAATACGAAGGTAACGGAGAACCCGACGTAGCATGCTCGTTCGTGACTGTAATTGGCATTGTCACTGGAAAGATCTCCTGATACGACGAGTCTGAACTGCTGCGCAGATGAACATCCGCACGTATCCGATGTCGAATCCGAAGAAACGGCGTGTCGCAAGATGGTAGAAGCTCGGGCACATCCGTAAGGGAGATGTGAACTGCACAAAAGTACATCATAAACAACGCAGTGTCGCTTGCGTACATGTCCGAGGGCGGTGGTGGCGGGAACGCTATTTCAAACGGAATGAATGGGAATTCATACTATCATATCAAATGAGAATAGTCAGCCAAAGTGCAAATATTGCCAATAAAGGCTACAAAACTCTGCAATACCTCTCTGCGCTTTCGTTTGGGGTCCATATCCATAAACGATTGCAAAACAGGTTCCTGGCATACTCCCTTCCAAGCGGATCTTTCGGGTATTTCATAAAGCTGTTTACGCTCTTGCACAACCTTTATCACGATACGGTCTACCAATACGTTCCGACCTGTTAGAACTGGCTTGAGCACGAATTTGACAGAGACCTTCAGGTATCTGGACAGGCTCGCAGTTCGCGATACGCGCATGACAAATTGGAAATCTGCGTCCTTTTCTTTCGTATTCGAATAGGTAACAGAACCTCCGTGCGCAGAACTTCCCGAGGAAGGGCCTGAGTGCATGTCTATTTCAGTCTCAGCCTTCAGAGTCGAACGACCACTACTTAATCGAAGCAGGCTCTTGGACTTCTGTGGAAGAGTGTACTTCAATTTGGCGCCCAATGTATGCACGATTTTTGAATGCACGGTATTCAGCGACGGCGGTATCCAATCCGGAATTGCGACGTTAAACGGAACAGTAATTGAATTGTATGACGATGAGACTGTCTCGCTGGTCACCATTGAGGAACTTTCCGACGTCGAATTCCGGATTTCTGGCAAGAGAGACTTCGACAGCTGGAACACTTCCGAAACAGCATAGCAATTCTCCACAATGCTGTGGCATAGCGCCCTTGTCAAAAACGTAATGTCCAATTCCTTTATATCAAACGGACCAGTCTTCGCCCCAGTGGCATCGATTAGAAGCCTACCGGAAATTCTGACACTTCCCGACTGAGATATAGCCGGTGATAATAGGGACTTCGGAGTCGGCACTTTTGCATTCACAGGTGCCACTATCAAGGCGTCGTCCAGGATGATATGCATGGACATCTTCGGCTGCTGGTTCTGCGACGAGTCTGAATTATCAAGCAGCAGCGACTGCTGCCGACCTTCCTCTTGCATCTGTTCGATACTGAAGATGTCGTTCACCGAGGACGTGGTCACTATTTAGTTTCGTGGGAACACCTTTGTTCGGTTACACGCAGGAGATTGGGGCCTCGGTGGAATGAAGTATAGGCAGGAAGTTAGACGTCATATAAGCCAACGCACTCAAACGTCGACTACCAAATCCGCCCCTTCCACTTTAGTCGACCGTCTCGGACATGGTACCCTTGTTCGTTGACCTCATATAAACTATTCAGCTGAAACGGTGATTAGCTTGAAAATTTTTCCGGTAGTGGAACGTCCACAAGGTCCACAATAGCGGCGGATCAGAGCGATATACTCTTGGCTGCCTCAAATGGCATGCAAAGTCCAGACTGACGAATAGGGGCTCGAAGTGATATTCCCCTTCAGGCAGATTACCAATCGACAAAAAAACATATAAACATGCTACTCTGTAATATGTCCACTGGCAAACCACGGTCATACATGAGAGCTGATGACCAGTTTTCGAGGGACGCGTCTAGGAGCAAAGGAATTCGCGTGAATTGGGGCCGCTGGCTAAACCGTCGGGTTAGGGGTCTTGGGTTTCCCGTAACTGAATCCCCGCACTTTTCAGGATTGGATAAGATATGATATCTTCTCGTTCCATTTAGTAGTCCGGTCTATCGCTACACTGGTCGATATGGCTTGAGTGGTAGATCCGATGGGCAAGTCGAAGGCGGGAGTTGACTCGAGAGTTCTGAGCCGGACCAGACCGCATGAACATATGACCGTCCATGACAGCATGGAGCTAATTGGCTTGGTAAATATGTCCTATAGTCAAAATATTTCCAAGCAGTCATCTTCTCGATGTGCTTGTCTCACTCAATTATGGTAAGCAGCTATTTGCAGCATGCTGATCGCAATCGGAATGTCCACGCCATGGCTGAAGCTAAAATCTTGACAAATGAGGTACGGTACAAATCGATATTAATGCTTCCGAGATTTGCCCATGGGACGTATCATGCGAGTGAACTAGCCAACATGCCAATTAGCAGATGGGGGACCGATTACCGAAATTGACAGGAAGAATGAGCCCCTTTGTTGCTGTGCAGAGATGGCGCACGACATCTCCCGCTCACAGCCCCTACCACTTGCTGCCCTCGGCACGTCCACTTGCAGCAGTTGGCATGTAGCACTACTTAGATAAATAAAAAAAAGATGTCTGTCCGTTTACATAGTCTGAAAGGGACCCTTTCTTCGTCGCGTCTAGTGCAAGAGCGATGTCGATGATATCAACAAAACTCAAATGCGTCAATTTGTTTAAACTTTTTATAGAAAAAGGGGGCGAGGTAAACAACTTGCACAGTTGCACAAATACCTCAAAGCTCCTTTCAGTTGCCTTTGAGAGCGTCACATTATAGTTGACATAACTTTTAAATTTGAGAGCTCATGCGCGTGATTGACTGGTCTGCGGGACTTGACATCCTAATTAAAGAGTGTCCGGAGGCGTCGAAAACTTGTCGAGAACGCGTCGAGAACGCGTCAAGAGCGCGCTTTAGGTCTTCGCTAGCATTCCCATGCTCTTGCTTCGTTCCTGGAGAGCCCTGCACAGGCCTAGAAAGATGAAAATAAATTATATCATAACTGATAGACTTTCAGCATGTCTTTAACACAGTCTTTTAGCTAGTCTCACAGAGAATCTCCTTGTCCAAGCATTCTTCACCGCATTTCCTTTTGTATCATAGAAAGTAGGGTCACTTCTGCCACTATCCACTTAGTCTCCTCAAATGGACGCTAATGCTGAATATAGATAACTGAATTACAAGGTATGATAATATGACATTTTTCTTTTGCCAGTTAGTAGGCTCGTTAATCTTCGTTTTTTGGGATATCTTCTCCGGGTCAACGCCGATCAGTCAGATAACAATGCTGGAGATATATAAGCTCAACATATGCTCTGAGGATTAGAGTCTCGTGTGTAAGTTCCAACAGGTCCGCTAGCCGTTCATCGGAGTCGTAGTTCAGACGTTGAAACGTCTTGTCTTAGTTGACGATTTGACGAGATTCTAAAAAGAAAACAAAAAAAAATTCCAGAGAGCAAGAGAAGCATTACATGGAAGGCTC
Source organism: Lipomyces sp. NRRL Y-27488 (assembly GCA_030556275.1). Classification (NCBI taxonomy): domain Eukaryota; kingdom Fungi; phylum Ascomycota; class Lipomycetes; order Lipomycetales; family Lipomycetaceae; genus Lipomyces; species Lipomyces sp. NRRL Y-27488. The sequence goes on from JAKTPS010000004.1 coordinate 15,856, forward strand.
GGGCTCGGAACTTGCTTCCGGAATTTATAGAGTCAGCAGGAAATGACGTTGCGTAGATATTTAACTGAATCTCTGCACTCATCACCTAGAAGCTGCCAAGTTTTGGGATGGTAAATAGCAAGTGGACTGCTAAGATAACAGTGTGGGATGTTTCCGAGGCTTCCCGCAAGTCTCCGTCGAAGTAGAAGTACCGGACGTGTGTGTGGCTATGTATCGTACTGGCATGCAGCGACGGAACGAGACTAGGGGACCCTCCTCACGTCAGAGTTTAAGTCTAGAGTTTTCTTTAGTGCGTCCGGTTCCAGTTCGCGCGAGAAAGTAAAGTTTTGACGTTTTCTTTAGAGCCTGCTTTGGGAAGTCTTCCTATCCCTGAATCCAGAATTGGTGATCGGCAAGCAGCCGGCGAAAGCTCTCTTGGATGTGGGACGGTGTAGGGCGTACGACTAACCTCTTTGGTCGCCGACCGCCATCTTGTGTGCATGAGTTTTCTGCCGTCAGCACCAACGCAACAAACAAGACCACGATGTCGTATATGCCAGGTGTCAAACATTCCCGCAGACAGGTGGCGAGTGGAGGTTGACATGTTTGACAGGCCGGCGCATTACTAGTTGTATATAGGTGCTTTCACTCTGATAACCTGACTTGATCGGGTGCTGGGGATGATGCTGGACAGGCTGGACAGGGACCACGACGTGCCACGATGTGCCACGATGTGCCCGTGCTCGCGACGTGAATGGCGCTCCAAGAATAAGTATACGTGACAGCCTGCAGAAGAGAAGTGATGAGAAGCGCACTAACGCGGTAGCCAAGGGAGACCACAACGCTGCTAGAAGTACTTTCCAAGTCTGGTACATACCGTAGGAAGGTGTCTGTCTCCCAGCCATATTATCCCATACATCTCTAGTGGTTATTTGAAATTCACTCGAGAGTGAACTGGCAAAGCAGCGTCACCGCTAGCGGCCCTTCTCGTCTTGAACCTGGTAGACGACTCATTTCTATCTTTAGTTTGAGCGAATTTTTATAATGCGCATCAGCTTAGTTTTGCAACAGGGTGAGTCGCGTTTTCCGGGGTTCCCCCCAAGTCTTGGAACGCGATACGGAGCGTGGGAGCGTATCATCAGCCTGCAGATGCCGTTGAGGCTAGCGTGCACGGCCCCCTTCCCAGACTTCCCGTTTCAGTCTTGGTTAGTGCGTTGCAGACTTGGTCCGCAAAATCGATACCGCCAAACGCATATGATGATACCATAGGAGCTGAAATGTCTCGCGATTACTTTGTGGGGGGTGGGAGAACACAGCTCCTCCGATTGATATTTATATTCCTACTCGGTCCCCCCTTGTAAGCAGCTTCCTGAATAGAAGAATCATCGTTCTACGACACTGTACTCTTGTCAGCTTCAGTATTTGCATTTTTTAAGGCCAGCCTTTCTCTTTCGTCGCTATAATCCATTTGCATCACATTACATCAAGTCCTATCCTATCATTATGCAGTCATTTCAGCCGACGTCGTCTTTCACTGGTAGCCTCCGGGCAAGTGCGGATGTGCTTGTCGAGAAGCGCGACCAACTCTTCAAGCAAGTTAGCATGATCTCAAAAGCAGGTCTATTCGCTTCGTTGCTGCTTTTCCCCTCTTCACTGGCTGCGTGCTACTTGCCATTGCTCGATTTCCGTACCATTGCTGTTTTCTACAGCGAGGCGAGCTGCCATGTGGTTTTTGGCTTTCTTGCACTTCAGTTCATTTCGCTGATGGGCCTTTTTACTGTGCGGACCATGGTGGCTGCTGCGATCCCTCGTTTACTCCTCAGCACTGCCGCCATGATGATTTTGGTTTCAGTCTCTGGTGGCTCTGCCAATGTTACATATTTCCCGAACTTTTTTACCCGTGAGGACCAGGTTCTTTTCACTGAGAGTGCATTCGCTTCCCTGTGGCGCTTTGCTACCAATGTCTGCTGGGATGGTGTTGTTTTCCAGACCGCTGAGGTCGTCGCTAACGTGTTTCCGCGGCTGCTCTGGCTTGCATCCTATTCAATGTGGATCTCTATCTGCGGATTCGCGGTGACTGGTGTTTTCCGCCTTTGCGTTGTCACTTTCAAGCTTGGTCGCGTGAACAAGGCTCTGGAAGCATCGGAATTTGTTTCGGTGGAGGAGGGCGAGTACAAGCCATTGTACAAGGATGAGGTTGCTCTTTCGGAGAAGTGAGCTTGACCATAGGTGTCCATTTCTTTTTATGTCATGTGTTACGAATTTTGTAAGTTTTCGAGTAATAGGCGTTATTGGGGGGGAGGGGTTATTTCGGTTGCATATAAATACATATTTAATTCGCAGAACGAAGCAAAAGACGAAAGCTCACTCAGGCTTTCTTGTATAGATGTCTCCTTACAAAAACCATAATCCAAAGCGTTCCCACTCTTTCATTGACCGAAATGTCGGCTTTCTACTGTCTCTATTGGGTATCATACCGGCTACAAATGGTCGTCAGTATGATAACTACCTTTTGCGGTTAATGTGGCAATTGTAGACAGGTAAAACTAAAAAACGCAAACAGGCCTACGGGAAGTCACCCATTCTATTCTATACAACCGGCGGTCAATCGGCTCGGCTGTAGGCGGTATTCCGGCGGCCAGCTCTACCGGGCGAGTTCAGGGTTCGCCGTATAATATAGTTCGCAAATGTGAGTAACTTTGGACGTAGAGTTGGCCCGCCCCCACTAAACAGGTGGACCGTTCTTCTTGCGTATTCACACCAGTGACATCATAGTGGACCTTCAAAGTTTCTGGCATCACTTCGGACGTTGTAATTATGAAAAGCCATTGCGCTACCGAAAAAACCGATACGAACAACCGTGCTCCATATGCCTTAGTGGCCGTTGCGAGTGAAGTCCGGCTCGACAGCTTCAAAAAGATCAGGCCATTTTTTTTGCATTGCTGCGCGAGACGATAACATTGCTCGAAATCAGTTTATACGGATACACTTAAACATACGCAACAAACTTGCGGTGTAGCCGTATCATACGCTAAGCAGCGGACTGATCACGTTTCTGTACCCATCTTCACTATACAGACAGACGTTAAATATCTGGAGTCTTTGCTTAGTAGCGCTTGCGCAGTGGGACCTCCTCCTCCTGTTGGAACACTTCAAAGAAGCCGCCCAGCCACAGCGAGTGAGACAACTAGGTACGAAAATTTCTTCAGTATAATTGCTCTGTAATTTTTTTAAAATGTGGAGCTGATAATGATATTCCGATTGTAAATAGTAGGATTAAACTTACGTGCTCTGTTGAGAAGCAACACCAAAACCACAGTAAAAAATCACACCAGCCTTCCCTAAGGCTAGTCCTTTCCCTGTAAACGAACTGTCAATTCTCACGGTTATGTTTAATGATATAAACATATCGGTCCTTCAGTGCGATGCAGTATCGGACATGACATCTATATGCCCAGGTTGCAAGACACCACCAACCAGGCAATCTGAATACGGTACAATCCAGAAGCGCGACGGGTAGTGATCCGAAGTCGTTGGGCGGAAACTTTTGCCAGTCGTCAATATACCACCGGCTCTCGTAGCAGGCGAAAAGACAAGACCGTGAAGAGGAACTCTGACAGAGATGACATATCGCCTGCTACATACTCGGACAGTATCAGTTCCTTTTGAAATGGTATATTGGAGCGTATTTCTTGATTCTTCCTCGACCTTCGTGTTAAATAGCAATCGCTGACCTGAAGAAAGGAACATAGCATATGTCACGAGCTGAGCCACAAGCTATGTGTGATCCAAATAAGGCACCCCATAGGTTACCCATGCCTCTTCCCATTTCTTCTAGCGCAAGAACACGGCCGTACGCTCTGCCTTCCCGTCAAATTGTAGTCAATACCGTATACAATACGTTCCTGCCCCCTGGACGCCCTTGTTCATGTCATCGTGCAGAAAGTAGAGCGCCCCCACTGCAGCCGCCCACGGCGGCCGATGATGTGCGCCACTGGTTTGCAGTGGGCCCTCGTGTAACCCTCTTTGCCTATGTCATACTGCATTCAATTATTATACCCTGTTAAGGTGACTTTTTCCTGTATATAACATGGAAGCCGTAGAAAGTACTTCCATGAGACGACAGCTGACAGGATTTTAGTATCTTCCGTGGTAACCACATCTGGAATAACAGTCCTGCGGTGAAAACAAGGAACTGCCGGTTTTCAATCTCAATTCTCACAGTATGAACAATTTCTTTTCGAAGTCCTATTTTGACGTTAAAAATTTAATCAGTAAGCATAATTACATCTCCATGGAATATTTATCGAAAGATCTCCAAAGAGAGAGGTCGCTGACTTTCAGAGGTCGCTGACTTTCTGTCTCACCGATAAATTATTAATTGCCACCATTTTTTCCACAGCTTTAGAGACTCGATAACTGTAACCGCCAAGTTCTATCGTTCTCTAACATAGCTAGTCCCTTGGTACGCAGCCTTTAACAGTCCAATACCCGCCACTCTGCATATCATACGAAGTCGCCTTGTTCAGCACATAGTATGCCGGTCCCCAATATAAGGAGATTATGAAATCAGAGTGACCTCCAATTAGAACTGGGAGGAGCAATACTTCCTGGAGCGTGGTACTCGGTGTTTTCTTGGAAGTAAACTGAATTGGCATTATGAGACATTTACCCGGGAAAACCTGGTACCGGAAGGGCCGAGGACTCAACTATATACCTAAATGAATGTCTGTACCTTTTCGTATCGCCATGCGTTCGAAGGCATTTGGGGGGATATATGGGGGGGGGGATGCAGAACAAAAAGAGTAAAATATTATTTTACTGTAGAGAGAATCATAATCATCTCTAAGGTTATGTTATGTCCATCTAGAAAGCAAAATTGAAGTCCATTTCATGAGCGAGATTAGCCAAAGTATTTGGCTTCGATCTCGTCTCGTCGGACGACTACTATGTACCAGATATCCCTCTGTTGTGACTCCACGGTGGTTCTGGAGTTTGTGTGACGGGGTAAGCCGAGGAGGGGGTATATGTGCTCTAGTCATGACCGTCTTGAGAACTGGCAACAAAGATCAACTCGAAGGAGGCGGGGGATGTACGTTGCCGAATGCTCGGGCAATCAAGGAAGGATTGTACCGCAATTTGCAGCGAGCCACATAGATCAAGTCTTTACATCTTTCTGTCGTGGTACGCAAAGTAGCAACCAAATATCCGCCGAAATCAAGACAAACAAAGAGAAGGAGGGGGCAAGTTTTAGAGCTGCTACAAATCGAAGGTATAGAGATGCCCACTCGGAATAATCATTGAGGAGTCAGGTGGCTCACGTAACTGTGCCGCTTAACATAGTAGGATACCGCGTAGTGGAGGGATCCTCGGGGTCTAGGAAATCCCCTCTCACAAGCCACGATGACATGCCGCGCATCGCGAGACGCCTAAACACTGTTCGCAGCGGGGATCCTCAAGCCGCGGTCCAGCTCCAATATGCTGTATTAGCGTTTCTGTTTTCCGGACCATTGGTTCTTTCGGTATGGGGCTTTATGGATTGTTTCGATATACCCTCCAACTACCTAGATAAGTTGGAACCTCACGAGCCAGAGTGCGAGGTATCTACTCCATAAACAGGTCGGACGAGCATGTCAATTATGAATATAGTTTGACGCTACTTCAAGCTAACACATAGAACATACAAAAGACAGAATGAAGATGGTACATCACAAACCGCATAGTGAGAATAACGTAGGCAAGTAATGATACATGTAATCAAGTAGCTAATCATACATGTATGCCAAGCGAGGAGTTAAAAAAATGCAAAGCCGGCTTTACGATGCGCCTTGCATCTGCGAAATGAGCTTCTCCATGTGTGTCTTCATCGCAGCCAAGAAATAAAGCGCCCGATGCCGTAGAGGATCCGGCTCCGTTGACTTTGCAACAGCATCCATCAAAAAGTCCAGTTGTGTTGGCGTCAGAAGCTGCGGGCACACGTTCGCGCCATATAAATGCTGATAGCCACACAGAGGGCAGGTACGGGGCTGGAACTTTCGCAATGGACACTTTCCTGGTTCGTGCATTTTATGTGATCCGTCGCATTTCGGGAAAGCCTTCTGCTCAGCAACAGTTGGAACAACAGACTGCACTACAGTAGTTGTCGTAGGCGGCAGCAGTACAGAGCTCGGAGTAAAACTCGCCGCCAACGATGACTCAGCCTCGACCCCAGGTGCAGGAAGAATATAACGGGGACCTTTCGCGGAAGCCCTAAAAATAGGAACCCGGGAAGCGGCGAGCAGCTCATCATGCGATTTCCGACCCACTTTGGCTGGCGGTGCAATGTCTTCTGTAGCCATATCAATATCCATCGGAACACCTGCATCGTCATCGCCAATATCAGCGCCTGTTTCCCGACCTGGAGACAGATGAAATGAAGCCTCTGAGTCTTTTGAACTAGATCGCTTTCTAGTTTTCCTTTCCGTCTTATCGTCGATGTCGAAGTCTTCTATCTGATTTGACTGGTTTAAAAAGTCAATAGACTATCACCAGAGTGAAAAAACACAACTTGAAGAATACCTTCGCGCTGACTTGCTCTCTCGCGCGCTTTCCTCTCCCAAGTTCGGCCATTTGGTTGAACTTCTCGGCCTGAACTTGAGCTTCCCTCTCCTGCAAGATCTTATCCCAAAATTCAATGTCCTCGGCGGTAGGCTCCGACTCTGTGTCAGCTACTTCTGCCATCTCTTCCAGTTCACCAGTTTCGTTCTCCCAAACTCTAGCAAAACTGAATTTGTTCTCCCCTGCCTGTGGAACGGACTTATCATCCTCAACATCATCGCCTTGAGTCCTGTCAATTAGCTTGTCGATAGCGGCACTGTCATACTTCAAGTCCTTATCTTCGCCTTTGAATAGCGCTCGGGCGCTAGTGCGTAGAATTGACTGCAAGTCGAGTTGCTCATCACCGCCTTCGTCCATATTCTCAATTACAATATGATCGAGAAGCATCTTCTGCCGTCCGATTTCCAAAACCTTTTCTATAAAAATTATTAAAATCTAATGACGAAACATTAGGCATCACAAATATCTTACCTTCGATTGAATTTCGAGTCACGAGGTTGAACACTAGAACCTTGTTCTTCTGGCCAATTCTATGAGCGCGCGAAAGAGCCTGCATGTCCTGATGCGGATTGAAATCTGGATCATAAATAATGACGGTGTCCGCAGTCGCTGGGTTGAGAGTGTTAATGAAAATTACAACCATTTAGAGCGTACAGAAGAAAGAGCGTACCCAAGTTAATACCAACTCCACCAGCTCTTGTGGACAAAATGAAAACCGACAGTTCAGACTTCTCGGCATTAAATTGATCTATCCTCTTCTGACGTTCTTGCGAGGTATCACTTCCATCCTAGAAACGTTGTTAGCAGCCAATTCAGTCCAAACAAATAAATAACGATACTAACCAGTCTCGCATATTTGATTCCCAAGAAATATAGAAAATCCTCCAAAATATCAAGCATGCCTAGGAACTGACTGAAAATAAGAATCCTATGACCGCCTTCAATGAGCTTCGGCAACATTAATGACAAGAGCTGCAACTTTCCGCTCGCTTCAATCATCATCTTTGAAGATTCTTCCGGGTCATTCGACTTCTCTTCGATCTCTTTGTTATAAAGATACGGATGGCATAAGCACTTTCGGAGCTGCATGAAAATGTTGCTAAGGCTGCTTCGGGGTATTTTGGACGATGTAGCCGTCTGTGAAACGATTGCGCGTAGTAGTTCAGGATTCTTGGCCAGAATACTTTTATACAGCCGCTTTTGAAGGGATACCATCGAAACTGGAATGATAATCTCTGCTTTCTTTGGCAAAAGATCGCGCAAAACTTCAGCTTTCGTTCTTCGAAGAAAGTACGGCCGCAGCAAGGTATGAAGTTCGTGCACATTTGATTCATTCATATCTGCATATTTTCTCTCCAGGTCGTCAGCATTCAAGTCGGGATTCAAAAACTGTAACAGATTGAAGAGCTCGCGTATATTGTTCTGAAGCGGAGTGCCCGTCAAAAGAACCTTATGAGCAGCTGGGATGTCCATCAACGATTTGTATGTCATGTTTTTGTCGCTCTTCAGCTTCTGACCTTCATCTGCAACCATAACCTCCCACGGAAACCGCGACAAGTACTTCGTTTCTTCAACCATTGTATTGAAAGATGCAACGACCACATGACAGTTCAAATCCCGAGGCTTCCCGTTCTGATTCAACAAATACTGCTGCTGAACAAGTCGATGTTCTTTCCATCCATATAAACCGACAGTACGAATTTCCGGGGCCCATTTCTGAAATTCTCGTAACCAATTTGGTACAGTTGATTGCGGCGCGACAATAAGAATTGGCCAGACCCCATGCACTTTGAACAGCGTAGAACAAAATGAAATAACTTGAATTGTCTTTCCGAGACCCATTTCGTCTGCAAGAATGCAAGATTTTTTCTGATACCACTTGTAATACAGCCAACTGCTTGGTGTTAGGATTGCTATAAAACTTAAAATGCAAAGAGTAAATTCAAACATACTTTAAACCATCCAATTGATAGGGCATCAGTTCTCCTCCGGAAATAAAAGATGGCTGTTCAGTAAATTTGAGCCTATTAAAGGTCGATTTTCGAGCCGCCATGACCTTTGACTTCAAATCGACTGGTAAATGAATATAGAAACCTTGAACGTATTCTCGATATGCTTTCTTGAAGTCAGCGTACCTCTCGGTCTCAGTCTCTGGGGGTGGCGCCTCCCAAAACACTGTGCTCAAGTCAGTTGAAGTAATGATGACCGCAAAATGTAATGATCACTTACACTCTGAATAAGATAGTGCTTTCCACTTCACGTATATCTGTTGGACTTTCTTGATGGCTCGTAGTTCTGCTTCCTTCCCCGAAAATCTCATTTGATCACGTTTCTGACCATTCTCGTATCTAACATCGAGAACTATCTCAACTCGATAATGATCTTCGGAAATAGCATTCTTCGTCTCAAAGACGGCAAAGAAATGGCGTTTGTGAAAGGCTCGATACTGTGCACTGTTTGCAACGGAAAGTAACCAACTTCCGGGAAACCATGCTGCCTTAAAATAAGAATCCTGCTCAAATTTGAGAAGATATTCTCGTTTGTAACCCACTACTTTGTCAAGAGGTACATCCTCGAGGACATTCTGCTCAGTCGTATCAGGACCGGCAACGGGTCGCCATGCAAGAATATTCTCGATTTTCGTAGTGTAGGTTTCACAGGTTAGGCAGGTATAACTGTCGTATTGATTAACGATAGCGCGGCCGTCATCGGTACCGTCTGACAGCTTACGTCGAGGTAAGTGTTCAAAATGTGCAGACCGTTTGCACTTGGAGCATCGAAACATCACTCTATCGCTGTTGAACATCCTTGAATCGGTGATTTTCTCTTCGGCAATCTTATCAATGGTTGCGATTTCGGCTTGATCAGGTTGTGTGACGTCCTTTACTTTCTTAGAAATGAAGGGTTCGAACTTCTCGCTATTAGGCCCAGAAACTCCACAAATGTAGCAAAACTGGCTTCCAAAGTCGTCGCTCACACCCGTAGATCCCAGACAGTATCGGCATTGAAGTACAGAGAGATGCTCAGTTGCTAAGACTAAACTATGATTGCCAAATTTTGAAGATGCACCTTTGCAGCATTGAGCGTGAAAGGAAAACCAACAACCTTGGCAATGTATCAAGGGTCCCTTGTCATCTTCATGTGTAGCATCCAGCCTGCAATAGTCACAGTATGGAATATGCAGGCGAGAAAACTCTGAATTCTTGTCTTGAGGCGGGAAAAACTGCTTGACCTTATCCACGGCTACAGCCACTTTTGTACGCGTTGGAGTAGACTCAGCCGTATTTAATTTCATATACTTTCTGCCACGGCCTCTCTCAGAGACTGACGACAGATCATCCATGACCTCCGACTCCGTTGAGTGATGACGCCGCTTTCTGCTTTCAGCTTTGGCCGACGTTGGCTTTGCATTTCGAAGAACCCGTTTTGGCTCTGAACTTTCTTCATCAGACGATATAAAAAGGCCGGTATCATCATCTAGCGGAATCTTGTAGTTGGGCCTAGGTCCCCTACTTCGGCCAAGAGGAATATCCTCTGAGCTAGAGTCGGACTCAATTTCGCGTTTTCGGTTCGAACGAGCTCGACGTCGGGACGTGATATCCTGTTTCGCTTTGGACAAATTGCGCAACTTCTGGATCCTCTCATTACGATTGGCAAGAGTGGAATTTAGAGTCAGCTCATCCGCAGCGGATTCTGACGTGTCGGATTCGATATCTATAACACTGTCATCTGGAGATGAAAGCTCCTCGCTCTCAATTCGTTTGGAAGCCCCAGTTTGTCTGCCATACTGAAAATGGCCACCTGCGATTCTTATTAAAAATCGAGCTAATGCTTGCGTCCCGTTATTCAACTTCGAAATCTCCGATGATGAAATCTATACAAACAAGTACGAGTCAATTAATTGTGAGATAAAACGAAAGTCTATATGGCGGCAGCGTACATAAATTCGCGAGCCCGATGCCAATTCCACATGTAGCCAGTCCGTCTGATATTGATGAAGAACTTTCCTAACCGTTTCGAGATCTTTATGGCGTCGAAATCTCTTGCTGCTAGATTTGTCACGGGCGATAACAGGAATCCGAACCGAAAACTCGGTGGTTTTGTGTAATGGATTTCCTGAAGTGACCCGATCACGTGATGATCTGTTGGACTGTGGCTGGAGAGGTGACTGGGAGAGACGGAACGACATAGATGGAATAGGGTATACTCCGTCGATGCCAAACCAGTTGCAGATAACTAATATCTGGCTGGTCACATCCAGGTGTATGCCGTGATTTCCTCAATCCAGTCGGAACCAATTCTAAAACAGAGGAATTTCAAAAAGACCGTTAACGAGACGTCGTTTCGGAATGCAAAATCGATACTGCAGCAGAATCAGAGGCGCTATTCGATAGCCATTGGCGGTAGGCTGTAATCCAGGAAAACAAAAAACATGACGAGGGACTGTGGATCTCTCGAGAATATATAGTACCCTAACCTGAAAATTTTAATATGGAATAACTGCAAAAACATATTGCAGGGTTAGGTGAGTTTTGATCATGTGGTTGTGATTGAACTCAATTGATCTTTGTTCGTATCAAATAGGAAGCACATTAAATCATGATATTGGATGTTCTTGAAATTATTTGGGATTCGGCATCCATTTTTCAAGTAAAGCTAGGTTAGCATTTCAGTTAACATATTTTAGTTGATGAGGTTTATGAAATGACCCCCAAGACGATACAGCTTGTGGTGACTGATACAGACTTGTATGCTGTGTTTCACTATATTTTGCCTCATGAAAGTAAAACCATGTGATAGGTGTGCTATTGCTCAGTGTGTGTGAAATTAGTGGACACTTTGCAGGAGGTATGTAGTGTGTAGTGTGCAGTTGAAGAAGCAAAATGTCCACTCAAAAAAGAAAAAGTTGCACGGAAGGGTAACTGACGCGTGCGCGACGCGGTTCTTTTAATATAAGAACGAGGGCAATCCTCATTCAATATATCTACATACGGCTGATCTCAGCACAGTCAGACAGCTGAAACATTTATTAGTCATTGTCATGGATTCTGTAACAGCGGAAATTCTCGATTCATATACAGATGCCCTTATCGTCAGGGGCTTGAACACGGATGAGGTCGACGACGATGACAATGTGTCCTTGGACGACGATGACTATTTGGAGCTACTAGAGGAAGACAGTGCTGCTTTGGATGCTTTTAGAGAACAGCGGATACAAGAATTGAGTACACAGTATGTCCATTCTCTGACCGCGTTTTGGTCTTTGTGCTAATATTGTTGTGACTGTAGGATGAAAGCCTCCCGAAGACTACATGAAAGCGGTCATGGAGTCTTGACGGAGGTTGCGTCGGAGAAGGACGTTTTGGACATTTCTACGTATGGCGTGTCTGTTTGGTTCACGCGTCGCTCCATATCTGACTTGTTCGGTACTTTAGAACGACAAAATATACGGTGGTCCATTTCTTCCACCCGTCATTTAAAAAATGTGAAATAATGAAAGAACGGTTACAGGTAGGGAGACTGGCTCCTCATTGTGACATTGGATCTGGCTGACAGTTAATCATCGTTATTAGTCTCTTACGGCAAAGCACATAGAAACGCGGTTTCTTTCAGTCAACGTCGAGGCTGCACCTTTTCTTGTTGTCAAGCTGGGCATTCAAGTTCTACCATGTGTGATATGCTTTATCGATGGCAAGGAGGTACTTCGACTAGTAGGCTTCGAGTCGCTTGGGAACACTGATGATTTTAGCCCTGCAGTTCTCGAATTTCAACTTCTACAGTGCGGTGAGTTGTCCTATGCTTGACTCATGATGCATATTTTGCTTAACCCATATTGATGACTATGTATAGGTGTCGTACAGAGAAAGCTGGGGCAGCTTCGGAATACGAGTATACTGGGCGCGAGCTCTTCCAAAAAGACTATCGAGGACGAAGAGAGTAGCGATGAATGGGATTGAACGGCCAAATTTGTTACTACAATGCACTGCCGCTCACTGTTCGAAGTTGCAAGTTGAAGCGCCACAGAGTGCGGCTCAGGCTGGACCCTTACCCGCAAGAAATTGGAACTCTTCGCGGTCATAGTAGAACCTTCCGGGTTCGGTGATGTGAATTAAGAGATTGTGTGTATATTGAGTGGTGTGTGTGGGGGACTCCCTTGTTTTGTGGGAACCCCCTAATTTATCATACAAAAATTTTCCTCTATCTTTTCTTGCCCACAGGCCTCTCGACCCCCCTCCTGTTACACTTATGCCTTTGGGGGGTGGGTCTCGCCCGCTTTGCTGCTATGACCGTCACTCGGACCATCCTCGTCTTTTTGGTGCTGGAGTTACCCTACCGAGTATCCAACAGGTGAACCCCCAAACCTAAAAATTCCAAACTTCGCAGTGAAGTTTCAGTGGCGCTGGCTCACTATACATACTGCGACATAAAGGCCTGCTCAAGACATAAGTCCTGCGGCATTCTATGGGAATAGAAGTGTATTTTGCTTTACGTCTACCATCAGGAAGTCATTGACGATCGTATTGTGGCTGAACTGATCGATCGCGGTTGATTTTTGGACATCCCTACATTTTAAGCTACCACTTAACCTCAACGTCTGGTGCGCAGTCATGGAGAGCCTACTTAAATGGTCGATAGAGAACTCGAATGCGGCGAACTCGGGTACAGAGCCCGCCGAACGTCGGCAAGAAGCTCCTGTATGTGATTTAAAGATCGTCTACCTACGCAGACACGAACTGACGACGTATGAATATTAGAATCAAGAGGCTCTTGCGAAGCTATTTGGACAACCCGACGATGCTGAAATGATGAAAGAAGCTATGAATGTCATTTTGAACCCCGAAGTGGATATCGAAACGAAGGAGACTGCATTTGACAATTTTGAAATGGTGTGTATTCATTTACTAGAATGGGATGAACGCAAGCTAACAAGATTATTCGTCTAACTAGCTCGTCGAAAACCTTGACAACGCGAACAATCTCGAACCGCTGAATTTGTGGTCCCCGCTTATTGAACAGCTCATAAATCCAAGTCCGGTCCTCCGCAAAATGGCCTGCTGGGTCATAGGCACTGCCGTACAGAATAACCCCAAGTCGCAGGCCGCCTTGCTTATGTACCCACACGCAATCCCAAATCTTCTCAACATTGCCTTAAAAGATACTTCGAAAGAAGCCCGCTTGAAAGCCATGTACTGTCTCAGCTCTGCTATCCGGAATCATGACGCGGGTTACCAGTCTTTCAAGAACGCAAAGGGGTGGAAGGTCCTTGTCGACATCATCGGACAGGAGGAGAACAAAAAGGACGATTCCTCTTCGGTGCCGGAGGATGAGCGACATTTGTGGGAATCAGATGCAGAGATCCGACGGCGCTCGATATTCTTACTCGCCGGAGTGTTGTCCACCGAACCGTTAGAAGATAAGATTGAGATCCTGCGGTCGCTGTCTGGTGTCCCTTCGTTGCTGCAGTTGCTACACTTGGAAGGATCGTATTCTGCCATAGAGAAAATTGTACAGATCTTGTTGGTCATTGCAAAATCCAGTGCTGGATTGACCGAGGACGAAAAAGAAGCTATTCGCAGAGGACTAGAGCGTGCAAAGAAAGACGATTTGCTGGATATGGACCAAGAAGAAAATTCGGAGCTGACTGCTGAATGGAGACTATTAGAGAAAGAGCTCAGTATATAGATCACAATGGCTCTAGAATTGGGTTGCTTTATTCTCTTTGTAAATTTCACTAAAATTCAATTAAACATATATTGATGTCATGAATAAACACCATTCGCGTTCCTGTAATAGTACAACGACAGAAACCAAAAGCGACTATAAAGTACGCTCTACAAGTAGTAAACTAGGGCACATCCTCCCGGATTTGAGAAGAAATAACCAAGCCAAAGTTGCCTGCACAATCACGATACCATGCATGTAAGACGATATCAAGAGTCAAAGAATCAAAATGACAAGCAGGCAAACGAGCTTACTCTTTGTGGAAGCTGAAGACGATGAGTAACAAGTGCCGTAACGCTACAAAAATACACACATAGCAAGTAATCAACCACCACTCAGAAAAAAAATAATAAAAACCGCCTTCCCCGCGCGCCAACTACTTCCGTCCACATCTAACTAAAACGAAACCATATACTGAAATGAACAATCCTCCACGCCACCGCGCAAATCCAACAAAGTAAACAAGTAAAAGCGAGATTATAACATTTAAAAGGATCAAGCAAGTGGTGCAAGAACGTTGACGGACCTGTTTAATATCAATCCCAACCAGGCATAACAAAGTGGTGTCATAAAATATCCTAAGCATACGAACACGACTACCCCAGTAGAGCAACAAAGCATTAGTCGACGATCACGAGGTTCAAAAATGGCATTTAAACGGCAAACAATCATTAAATCAAAAAAGTGAGAGATAAAACTTCGATCCAAGAACTTCAACTAAAGCATCAAGGAGAGTTACGCAACAAAAGCACAAAGAACTATTATGTAGACTGTTTAATTTGACGTCGACATCAGCTCCGGTACGGTGAATCTCATTCGATGGCTCTATTGCATTTGATTAGCAAGACAAGTTCATCAGCAATGTTGCTAGGTTGATACATACGCTCGGGAGCTTCGGGATTACCACAATAAGGCAAGCAAGACAATTTAATACGAACATGCCGATATCGTAGTGTGTATAATGCGTGGAAATCAAAAACCTAGAGACAATTAGTACATTTTATTGAATAGGCAGTGCAAGAAACCACGTACAGCCCGATAGGGACCCCAAGAAGGAATTTCTTGGCCGGCGTATACTGGTCACCATTATCGATTTGCTCCCACATATTAAGATTGTCGTATGCACCAGCGTTGAACTCGAACGGAATACCAGTCACATAATGAAACATCAAGTAGGATCCCTAAAGAAGGCAACAGAAACATATTAGCAAAGGGAATCTATTTATAGGAGTACTGTGCGTGGGCACATACCACAACATATGAAATGTTTGTAAGCGTCCAACTGAGCTCCTGCGAGACTCCAGGAAGCAGATCGTAGAATATCTTGAGACCAGCGATGAGAACGAAATGTATTATCCAAGCACCTGCGATCGAAAAGTTAGCTTGATTGAAGACACGTATTGTGCATGCGTTGATACAGTGAACACAGCAAAAGCGGCAGAATCAAGTATTGCTCAATAACAGTAAAATACGAAAGGGACAATAAAATATGAAAACCGCATAGCAAAGCCACAGCAACCGTCATCTGTTTGATGACACAAGGTGACTTTGACATCGCGCGGGGCAGAATAGTGGCGACATAGTCGTCACATAAGTCCGCTGACAGTAAAAACCAGTATCAAACGAATAAGAACTTCACAAACCTTTATTGTTGACCCAGTTAGCGTTCAGATTAGGGAGAGAGGCTTGGTCGATTTGTTCCTCGATAGTCTCGGGCTGCAGATGGGAAATGATACTGGAGGATCGCCGTCGGCGCTCTTCCTTGTTTGTGATCATAACGGACGATGACGATGTCGAGTATGTAGACATAAGCCTTCGCAAATAGAGACAAATCACACTGCTGGAAAAGTAGTGCGAGAGATAGAGAGGGAACAGGCAAACGACGGGATACGTGGACGAGAACGATGTTGATGACAAGGAGAAGGGTCACTCACGGTCGTGCTTCCGGGTAGTAGTAATTTATCACTCATCCTAGCTGAAATTGCCCGAAGTGCAAAAGCGTTGATGCATGTATGCCGCAACAGCAGCGCGGCGATCAGTCTACGGCGGTAAGCGGTCCAGCATTGAGGACTTAAGAGGGTAAGTGCGACAATGTAATGACAAATACTCCCGCTGCAGTTTCTGAAGATTTGGAAGAGTAGCCACTAATAATTATTATGTTCACTGGTTGATATGCGACCGCTCTGTCAGCTTTGAGAAGCTGACACGTGCGATGTGAAAGGACATATAGAGAACGCATGCGGCGTTGGATTTCTCCAGACAGAAATCTAGACTCCCGAGAAGTCACATTTCCACGTGCCACTGCTCCCAACTCACAAACTACAGTCACAGATCACAGCTCTCAGGGGCAGCTCATCCATTTTCTGAATTCGCCAGCAACTACTTCGCTTTTGCTCCATTCTATACCATGTCCGACTCTCCATTCAACTTTAAAATTCTCTCTTCGTCAGAAGTCTCACCTCTCGTCACTCCAGACCTCAATCTTCTTGCAGTCTCTCCTGGCATTACCTTGTCTGCTTCTCCCAACACTCTCGGCTCTGCTTATAACAATCTCCTCCGCAGTGCCCAACCGCCAACCGTTCCTCCATCGACAGCTCCAGGCACGCCTTCTGCTCTGCGCAATGTCTTTGGCGGAGACCAGACGTCACCATCTTTTGGTAGTCATGGCATGAATGGCGCGGGTCGACCAGTCGCACTATTTGGTCGAACTAAAAGCGAAACTGCGAGGAAACGAGAAATCGAAGAGGTAGTTGATCTACTAAGGCGCCGGCCAGGTGCCATATCTGAAATTGGAATAGAACGGCTTGCTCGTACCAATGGGTAATAATCCACTTTACTGGGTTGGTCTCTGTGTATTTGTACGACTGACTCGTCTTTGTCTTTGTCTCAGGCTGGAGGTGTTCAAAGAAGACATCGAAGGCGGGAAAAGGATCAGTCTCGGCGGCCGAATCATCCTCATTGACATTGACCTCTTACTGCCGTCGAATAAGGCCGCGAAGGCCGCACTCTCACTGGCGAGCATGATTACAGACGAAAGCGGCTCCCATTCACAATCCGACGGAATCCTGCTCTCGAACCTGCAGTCCCCGACTCTCGACGACTTTGCCCGGAACCTTGCGAGAGTCGCGCGCCATGACAAGTTGTCCACAAACGAAACCGACAACTTCCAGGTTCTTGACAGCTTGCACAAGACCGTTCTACAGCGGATATATGAGTATGAGACTGCAGAGAGAGGGATTGATGCCGAGAACGAGGGGCATGGGCTGCCCAAAGTTGACGTCGCCGGAGTCCTAGGCCTGTCCATCTGGTACTGGAATGAGCGGCACAAAGTCCCTGAATCGTTGCCTGAATTGGCACGAAAACGATACCGAGTGATTGTTGAAATTGACGAGTCTGGGCGGACAGGAAATGGCTGGGGCATTGTCCAAAACAATCCATTCATCGGCGAAAACATCAGCACTCCAAATGGGGCGATCAATTGGCAAGATCCAGATTACAGTAACTTGGAGGACCAGTCAACCAGCTATGTACTGACGCTCGACCCCCCTGTTGCTATCCCTTATTACGACGCTGCAATTCTTGACCCCGAGGGCGAAGCCGAGCTCGAGACCATTCCGACCTTTGACGGTTCTCATGACAAGCTGCTATTTACCAGACGCACGGTGTACGACTCCTCTGGAAATCCGGTGCAATATGTCTTTGTGCTTATGTCTACGCAGACAGCTGAGATGCGCAAGATTGAACGAGTGTATATTTCGCATCCGCGACAGATCGTCCATGTCTTCGAAATCCTGCGACAAGCGATTCGTTGTCGCGCCTTGGTTAACAGCACTTTCAATGATAACCTGCTGGTTGACAATACCGCTTTACCCACAGACCCGCCGCCGAAGGACCTCGATTCCCTCCTGTCAATTTCGTCAAATAATTCCACAGACGCAGGTGGTGGTGCAGTGCCTCCGTCCCCGAAAGTCACAGTAAAATTGACAATGCCATATGGCAAAGCCCCAGCCATCGGTCTCATTATTCCCACGATAGATTATGCCGCACCTGATTTGCAGCCGCGGTTGACTAGCTTCTTGGCGGAAATACAGCGCAATGGGAAGATCCACGTCAGAGATCTTGCCGTCAACGAGAATCTAGAATTTGAAGGCAAAGACCAACTAAAGCAGAATTTGGAACATGTTGTGGATGTTGCAGAAGATTTGGGAATTGTATCGCACTGGCTCAGAGAGCAAGTGCAGTGAGAGTTGTAAATAGCTTCTCGGTTGTAATATAAATGGCAGGCTTGACATGATACGATAGGTCCTTGACAATTGTAATATAGCAGCAAATAGCCTCTTGTTCAAATACCAGATTTGATCCATCTCATATCATTCTCATTTTGTCTAATAACAGAACTTTTGCGAAATATAGCCATCCATGTACAGTACATATACGTCAGCTGATTGTCTGCTGAAATTACATAATTGTCTTCTCCACCAAAAAAATATTATACTTCTCTTTCAGAATCTTCCTCAGTGGATCACAAATCTCGGGACTGTAGGGAGCAAAGATACCGGAGCCTTTATAAAATCCGTCCAACAACAGCCCGGACGCCACCGCACAAGGGGTTCCAACAAGTCTGGCCATCGCGCTGTATCCATTCGGATCGCCGTACTCGACCAAGGTGGACGTTCGCGTCTCGGTAGAGCCATCCGGCCAGGAAATCCCAAACTTGTGCTGCAACATCACCATGTCGCGCTCGCCGGACTCGTACTGCATCAGTTCCTCCAGCGTGACGCAAAATGTATCAAAAGGCGTGCCCATGGGTGTGATTGGCGTGTCTGAGAGAAGACCGAGCCAGCGAAGCCCAGCAATGATCCTCTCTTTTTCTGCAATGTCGGCGAAGCTCGTCTTCGAATCAATAGTAGCAAGTACGTCACTTTCAAGAGATGAGGGTGCGCCGATAATCTTCGCAAAAGCTTCCTTCCAAGCGATTGGAGTAGTGAGATATTCATACTCAGTCTGCTCAAAGAGACCAAGATCAATGAGCACCAAAACAAAGCTGGTAAACCCAGGATATCGAAGATTTCCACGCATCACCGTTGTGGCCTCGGGAATCTGATATAATTCCCTAAAAGTAGTCGCGTCACGATTACCATAGCCATAGAAAGCGAACCCTGGAAAAATAAAATACGGCGCTGCGGTTTTCATTAAGTCCTTTCCGGGGATTTCGACAAGCTAGAAAGCAAAATATAAGCAGAAGTTACTGTAAGCTCAACTAATCAAATGTCAGTCTTTACTTCTCCGTTCTCATAGAACCTAGAATCATTAAGAAGGGCTAGCATAACACCACGCGCGGACCACGAAAATTTGTACCCCAGGGGGTTGTCAGAGCATTCGGGCGCCGGTAGACCTCCACAATAGGACTTGAACGAGGTGACTTTTCCGCCAGCCTTGTGAACCTCGTCGATGGCCTTCACCGCGTAGAGATGGTCGACACCCGGGTCAACGCCGATCTCATTGAAGACGATAATGCCTGCCTCCTTGATTCTATTAAACTGACCGTCAGATAGCTGATGAGCAGAAAGTGAAAGAAGATAAACCGTACTCGTCCTCTAGTGCACGAATTGCAGGGCTGATGTAACTCGTCGTCAAGACATTCGTCCTCTTTGTCTTGATTGCAGACTTGACAACCGCTGCGTGAAAAGTGTACGGAA
This sequence comes from Lipomyces sp. NRRL Y-27488, assembly GCA_030556275.1. Classification (NCBI taxonomy): domain Eukaryota; kingdom Fungi; phylum Ascomycota; class Lipomycetes; order Lipomycetales; family Lipomycetaceae; genus Lipomyces; species Lipomyces sp. NRRL Y-27488. Next base: position 35,853 of record JAKTPS010000004.1, read on the forward strand.
TTAGGCTATACAAGAGGCATCAAGTTGAGCAAATTTATCCGAAGAGGGCAACGAAAAACTGAGCACACAAACCTGATAGCAAGGTCGCTCGCCGCAACGGCAGCGTCGAGAGCGGCCTCGTCAGAAGCGTCGAGGGCAATGGCTGTAGTGTTCGGATAGTCGCCGGCAAGAGCCTGCGCTTTCTCGAGCGTTCGACAAGCTGTCGCGCATCTTGGTCAGTAGATGCGCTCTCGAAACACTTGACGAAAGGCGACGCGTGCAAAGGGCTCTTTCGGGTACCTACCGACAGTAATCTTCGTATCTGGCTTAAGCGCAAGAATATCGACAACCGGCTTGGCAACAAAGCCAGAGCCAAGAAGAAGAACGTTGCTATAAGCATAAAGTCAAACAAAGTTCATCAAACAGTGAATGCTAAAGTAGGTGTATGCTGGAGTGAATATGAACATACTGAGTCATTTGAGAGTGAAGATCGCAGTATCAGCTAGGTGAGCAAGAAACAGAAGGATATCAATATCAAAATTAAAAGACCCAATAGACGTAGACATAAAAATCTTGGGATATGACATGGGATATTATTTTCCGGAAAATTGACGACAGGACGAATAAAATGAGTCACTTCAAGGATGTCAGAATGATAGGATAACAGAGATGGTTGGTGGCTGACTAGGACCTGTCACCGCCGGGCCCACGCGCTATCAGTCCTCAAATATCGCGCACCAAATCGATGTTAGCGCTGATACGGAAAAGATATATCAGTGAAGCTGTAATGTGGGGAATAGGAGCGAAACCACTGTGTACAAAGTTATGAAGGCCGCCGAGCAGTACCCTGAGGAAATGTCCATCTGGTCGCTGTCACACCTCTGAATCGTCGTTTTTGGCAGCAATGAAAGCACTACCCTGGCAATTGAAGAAGACTTTGACAATTCAAACAATTTATTTATCCTTTTCTAGTCTAGGATGAGTTTACAAGTTGCGTTGGAACAGGGTCCAAAATTTCGCGAGAGAACAAAAGCAGCAATTGAGTTTAATTAACACGCTGTGTTCAATTGTTCCTAAATCTCTTCCGTATGATAACAAAGAGGCCATTTCCCACGCCCAGACACGTATATAAAAAATAACATTAAAATGCCAAGTGTACATGTCTATAGCCCGTTTTAGGCAAATACTGTAGAAAGAGGAATTGATTGCCATGGAACGGCTAGAAGTTTGTCGAGTTGGAGACTTCGGAACGCGATCTCGTTAGAGTATGAGCGCTGCTGCATACATGCTGCACAGTTGTCGTCGCCATTTAAACCACTCTTCGCACGACTCTCCCGACATATTAATACGCCCATCCCTCAATTGACAGTGTCAGTTATTTGCACTAAAGAGTAAGTATGAACTACTTCATTTTGACTCGAACGGGCGCAGTTTGGGTCGGGGACCGGATGGCTAACTTCTTGGATCAAGACGCAAGATGGTGGATTTGACAAAAGCAAAAATCGAGGAGGTCAAGGATCTTGTGCGTAACAACAATTCGTCTAGCGACATGGATAGAAAAAAATGGTCTTTAAATAATGCTGACATTTACTAGAAATCCGAAGATGCAAAGTGGGTGAAGGTGGGTCTGTTCTTATCGCTAACCCACCATCGACTCCGCTAACGACGATATGTGGTGAAGATCCAGAAGGTTTTCTACAAGGACCCAAACGGGAAAGGTACGGCAACAATTTGGATCGAGGGAGATTTTTATTGCGGTCTTTGCCAGATAATGTACGTGGCTCTAACCAGATCTTGCAGCAAGGGATTGGGAATTCGCATCTCGACAGACTCGTGTCGAAGGCAGCGAGGTTGACGGTTAGCATATACAAATGTATTCCCATATACACAGGTCATTCTGAAACAATGCTATCTAGGCGTTGGCATTCTCGCGATCCTTGAGAAGCCTACTGGTCCTGAAATCTTGCTGCAGAGACAATTCCGACCACCGGTAAACGGCGTATGTTCCAAGGACGCTGTGCTCTCATGTCAAATGCCTTTGGCCACTAAAACACTTGTGCACTGTTCTTAGGTCGTCATTGAATTTCCTGCGGGTCTGCTTGACAAGAATGAAACGCCGGAGCAGTGCGCTGAACGAGAGTTGCTGGAGGAGACGGGATACATCGGCAAGGCATTTCACAGCAGTCCTGTTCTATTTTGCGATCCAGGTATGCATGCCAGTCGATTTTTGTTGTGGGTGCATGGCTGACTGCGATGACAGGGTTCTGCAACACCAACTTGAAGTTGGTTCAGGTCTCTATCGACCTCAGCGACCCCAGAAACATCACTCCCAAGCAGCAGCTGGAAGACGGCGAATTTATCGAAAACTTCACAGGTATACAATTATGAAGAGCCTTATTTTCATAGTAAACCACTTGCTAATTCATTGCAGTGCCGTTGAAGGAATTTCCCGAACGACTCCAGGCGTTTGCCGAGCAGGGATACATTTTGGATGCGCGAGTTCAGAACATTGCAGAAGGTATTATCGTCGCCAGAAAATACGCACTGTAATTGAACTCCGTCTTTTAATTTTTAATTGTTTTAATCTGAATTGACTAAATTGGTTCGACGAAGCATATGACATGACATAACTTGTATAAATTCGAGAGCTCAGCTTATTGTGTGGGGTTGATTGAGTGTCGGCGGGGTAGAGACCCTTACCCTTAAGCACTGTTCAGGTCCTTCGGGAAATGAGTAACCAAAAAAAAAATTCTTCGTCAAAGGTGAAAACTCTTCATCGTTCTTTTCTTCACGTTGAACCTTTACAACACACCGCATCTCCAACCTTCCTTGCAAACGAAACACGATGGCCTCCCGTGCTCTTTCCAACACCGTCCGCGCGTCGCTCGCCCGCGCTGCCCCCGCCGCCCAGCGGAGGACCATTGCCATGGCCGCCAACGCCGTCCGCGCCCGTTCCGGCGCCGCCGTTCGCGCTGCGTCGGTTGTCCAGGTCTCGCAGCAGCGTGGCTACAAGATGATCGACTTTGCCCAGAACGGCCAGCTCGAGAAGGTCCACGGTATGTTTAAGGAACGTTTATGCTAGAATGTGCCGAATTGCGAGTTGCTAACGTCTTTTTCTTTTATTTGCTGACAGAGCGCAGCGAGTGGCCTGCCGAGAAGCTCTTGAACTACTTCCAGGGCCAGACCTTTGCGCTCATTGGCTACGGCTCCCAGGGCTACGGCCAGGGCCTGAATCTCCGTGACAACGGCCTGAACGTCATCATCGGTGTCCGCAAGGATGGTGCCTCGTGGAAGGCCGCCCAGGAGGACGGCTGGATCCCCGGCGAGACCTTGTTCGACGTCGAGGAGGCCATCCAGAAGGGTGACATTGTCATGAACTTGCTCTCCGACGCCGCCCAGTCCGAGACCTGGCCGAAGTTGAAGCCTTTGATCACCAAGGGCAAGACCCTCTACTTCTCCCACGGTTTCTCCGTCGTCTTCAAGGACCTGACCAAGGTCGAGGTTCCCGAGGGCGTTGACGTTGTCCTCGTTGCCCCCAAGGGCTCCGGCCGTACCGTGCGATCGCTCTTCAAGGAGGGCCGTGGCATCAACTCGTCCTTCGCCGTCTGGCAGGACGTCACCGGCACCGCCTACGAGAAGGCCACCGCGATCGGTGTCGCCATTGGCTCCGGCTACCTTTACGAGACCACCTTCGAGAAGGAGGTCTACTCCGACCTCTACGGTGAGCGTGGCTGCTTGATGGGCGGTATCCACGGCATGTTCCTTGCGCAGTACGAGGTTCTGCGCGAGCGCGGCCACACTCCCTCCGAGGCCTTCAACGAGACCGTCGAGGAGGCCACCCAGTCGCTGTACCCCTTGATCGGCAAGTACGGCATGGACTACATGTACGACGCGTGCTCGACCACCGCCCGACGAGGTGCGCTCGACTGGTCGCCCAAGTTCAAGGCCGCGCTCAAGCCCGTGTTCAACGACCTGTACGACTCCGTCAAGAACGGCTCCGAGACCGCGCGCTCGCTCTCGTTCAACTCGCAGCCCGACTACCGCGCCAAGTTCGAGGAGGAGCTCCAGGCCATCCGGGATCTCGAGATCTGGAAGGCCGGCAAGGAGGTCCGCAAGCTCAGACCCGAGAACCGCGAGTAAGCTGTTGTCGTTCCCATAGCAGTGGCAGCAGCCTCCCTTCGGATTTTGGCTTATACATGATCTAATGCTTCTTTTCTTTTTGTTTTGTGTTTTGTGTGTGCTGTGATTTTCTCGCTCTCCACAATTGTCCGGATGTCATTCAAGTCGTTGCAGGGGCGGGAGTTTTGATGCGTGCAAAAGTAATTTTCATGTTTGATTTTTTTATACTTTGGAGTAATTATAACACGATTTGCATGTGTATACTATATATAAAAAAATACGAACTAGAAGTCACATTAAATTAGCTGTATCATAAAAAATGCCTCGACACAACACAAGTCAACGCCCATCGAATATAGATAGATCAAACATAACCGGGGAATAGTACAATCAAGCATCGCACGCAGATGAATCAAGGGCAAGAAAAACACAACGTAAACATCAAATCAAAAACAAAAAAATAGAAAAGAGACAAGCTAAAAAGTCACTGCATGCTATGGTCCTCTCTCGCTTCACGCCCGCCGCCAGTAGACTTCTCTCGCAAACGCAGAAAGGAATTAGTACGTCAAACCACAATTAAAATTCGCCGGTGGTCAAATGCGAAACAGCTCTCATTTCAAAACTCTATCAAACTTCTCGCGGTCCACGCTGCCGCCGGCCATCGAGCTGCGCACGTTTCTCCGGAACGCGTCCCGGTTCTGTTGAAGATCGACAGCGGCGGCTGTTTGCGATTGTTAGCACCGGCACTTGCATCGTCTTGCGAACCAATGACGCGTGGCGGAAACATACCTTTGTTAAGCGGGTCGGCCGCGTTCGGTTCGAGGAACAGGAATTGAAGTCCGACCAGCACAGCATTCCTAATACAATTGTCAGGATATATATTCGAAGTAGAGAATGTCATGGCTCGTGTACGCGGTATCTTACAAGTTCAAAACTGGTTTCCAGTCTTCCCGGAGAATGTTAAGGCACACATTCCCTTCTAGATCGATGTTCGGATGGTAGATCTACAATTCCCCAATAACATCAGCTGAATTAGCCACTCAGTCACCGCGCAATGGATACTAGTGATACATACCTTTTGCGTGCACTTCACCTTTGGCGGCTCGTGGGGGAAGTTGTTGTTGATTTTGAACGAGAAATTAAACTGGCCGCCCTCATACATTCCCTCGTCGGGCTCTATCGTGAGCTCGAAATTTAGCAGGTCTTCCGGGTTCGGAAAGTACGTCTTCATTGTGGACGGCAAGACAAGTTCGGTAAGGTCTGAATATGGAAAACAGTAAATCCAAAAGGACACGAAATCCTGGAGATGGACACCCGCGCTGGAATGGCTCACGCGATCGCGACGCCGACCATTCCAGCACGGTCGTCTCCAGCTTTCTGTCCCAGTGAAATTACAAAGTCGCCGTCAGCAAAAGACAAGCCAAAGCATCAATAAGAAGCACGTAGGCAAATACACACCCTTCTGGACCCGGATCTGGGCGGCCGTGACTTTCTTCTTAACGGTTCCGTCCCCACTGTTCGCCGCCGCCGCCGCAGCCTTGTCTTGCTGCTGCTTCATGCTCCATATTTTCAACTACGCCAACCGGGCAAAAGAGAAAAAAGTTAGCAAGCAATGCATTCTCAAAAACGACATCAGTGAAGAGCAACTTCTGCAGCGCGAGGCTGCTCATGTCCGTTCGTCCATAAACAATAACCCCGCGGTCGCACTCACCATCTTTGTGCAGAAACTTCTCCTCGTTCAGGCCAGAGATAAACCGCAAATGCTAGCGCAAACGTCCTGTATCTCCCAGAATTACACACCGAGTGAGCCACTGTTGGTAACGCCGGAGGAAATAGAACGTGCGTGAGTAATCTTGCCTTGGATGAGGTTATCGAGCCGTCCGAGGGCACAGTTCTGGTTTAGGTTTGTCTGTGGCGGATTACGCACCAAAGTCGCTTCCAAAATCCCAAAAAAGAAATAGTTATAGAAGAACTGATATTGTAATATACACCCAAACGAACAAGTTACTCTCTACTACTGCGCACCAAATCACATTAATACACTGTCAGTTGCAACAAGTAAAGCAGATTGATTCTACAGGTCAACAAAAAGCAATGCGTTCATAAAGGAAGAAGCAAAACACTAACACAAGCATTCAACAAATCTCAATGTTGCATTTCATTACAAAAAGTTTACAAAAAGAAATTCGGCAAATTACTCCCGGCTGGCCTCGGCAACCATGTCGACGCCAGGAATCTTGCCGCAAACGGTCTCCACCATGATGCCGGTAACAAGGTAGGGGTCGATGTTGGAGGCCGGGCGACGGTCCTCGAAGTAGCCGTATCCATCCTTCTTGACGGATCGGGGAATGCGGATTGAAGCGCCACGGTTGGCAACGCCGGACGAGAACTGGTTGATCGAGGCGGTCTCGTGACGGCCGGTAAGACGCTTGTCGTTGTCCTCACCGTAAACGGAAATGTGCTCCTTGTGGCGGATCGAGAGCTTCTCGATGGCGTCCTCGATGAACTTCATGCCACCCTCTTCACGCATGCTCTTCGTCGAGACATTGGTGTGGCAACCGGCACCGTTCCAGTCTCCCTGAAGAGGCTTAGGGTGGAAAGAAACCTTGACACCGAACTCCTCGGCAACACGCTCGAGGAGGTATCTGGCCATCCAGAGCTCGTCACCCATGGAGATACCGAGGTTGGGGCCAACCTGGAACTCCCACTGCGAGGGCATGACCTCAGCATTAATACCGGAGATGTTGACACCGGCGTAGAGGCACGCACGGTAGTGGGCCTCGATGACATCGCGGGCATACACCTTGCCGGTGCCGACACCGCAGTAGTACGGTCCCTGGGGGCCGGGGAAACCACCCTTCGGCCAGCCGTAAACGTTGTCCAGCTCATCAAAGAGAGTGTACTCCTGCTCCAGACCGAACCAGATGTCCTCGGCGGCGTGAGCCTCGAAGAGCTTGTTGGCGGCGTAACGGTGGTTCTTCTTGTTGGGAGTGCCGTCGTTGTTCCAGGTCTCGGCAAGAACAATGATGTTGTCGCCCCGTCGGAAAGGGTCCGCGTACATGGCAACGGGCCTCAAGTAGACATCGGAATCGTGACCGGGAGCCTGCTCGGTGGACGAACCGTCAAAGTTCCATTCGGGCAAGTCGTCGACAGAGGTCGGCTTCTTGTTCAAGGTCTAAATGTGGGGAGAGGTTAGTATTGGTACACCAATGTCAAAATCCCAGCCCCTAAAGATATGTGTGGTGTGTCTCTGTTATTACGGCATAATTGCCAAAGATCTGTTTCGCTCTGAGTGCTCTTGGTCGTCTTAGTAAAGCCTGGGAATCGAGACTCCTGCGTGGTAGTCTTGGCCAATCGGCGTCAATGCAAATAATAGAAACCGAGAGTTGACGGGTAAGGGTTGGCCACTAAATTGAAACGCGGAAAAGCCAGGCCCGAGTAATCAAGCGCAGAGCAGCCCCTAACCCTCGGCGCCCATCACCGAATGCCGAAGCGAATCCGCAACCAACGAAGACCCGAAGCCAGGAGTTCTTTGCATCCCAAAACAGATGGCCGAAGAAGAGTGATGAGACGGACGGCGACGAGAAAGCAGGCGAAACAGATGGCAGGCATAAACGGAAAAACACTCTGCCAAGTCTTTTTTCAACTCCACAAGACCGGGCCGAATGAGACCACCACACATATTCGGGACGAGAATTCGGGACAAGAGCATATAAAAATGAAAGAGAATAACATACTCGGCCCTTGGTACGGAGACCATTTGTGCCATCAATCCACACGTACTCGGCAATGACCTTGCCATTCTGGGGAAGTTCGAGGTACTTTGCCAACTAGATTGCATGAAAAAGAAGGAGTCAGAACTCGATCACAAGCCATCGAAAACGAAGAAAATAGAATTGGCTGGATCCAGTTGCAGCGCATCAGCTGAAGGCCGATTGCAAGCAAACGTCGGCATCTCAGCTGGTGACATATATGTACACCGAAAGCAGCGCGAGCCCTTGCGGGACATTCGCGGCGCAATTGAGAGCCGCTCGCCAAAACGGACGGGACAAGCACACGAAAGGGCGACTCACGTTGGCAGCCTTGGAAACAACAACGTCAGACATGATGGATGGAGGGAAGCGAGCGTTCAGGACAAGGAGGAGGGGGAGCTGTACTGCGGGTGGGAAAGGAAAGGAAGACGGCCGGGAAAGTAAGCGATTAAGTACGGCGAGGCCGACCTGCAGCGCTGGACCCGGACTCGCGACTCATTGAACGGAGAACCAGACAGCGGAGAGCGGCCTAGGCCGCATCCGGCCTAGCGCCGCGCTCCGACGCACACTATCAGCCCGCCAGGGTTAGGCGTTGGCGGCTCGGTGGCGTTTGGAAGTCCGACCCGGGACGCGGTCCCTGGCCGCGCTTCTGTCGGATCATCCACACCGCTGCGATCCAGCACGAGCGCGATGCGCAGCAGCAGCAGCGCGGGACGTGGGCTGCGGGCGCCGGAGATGCCGGCTGTCGGAGGGCGTGTCCGGCTGCTGCCTGCTGCCGACACAGGAGCCCGTTGTGAGCTGGTCGTGTGGCCCCGTTCCGGGGGAGACCGGCCGGCCGCTGTCGTGTAATCGCAGACTCACAGACACATCGGGTCTCGAGTTTTCCGGGTCTCCTTTGCCTCTTTTGTTAGTGCTATCGGCGCACAAGCCTGCAACCAACTATCCAACCGACCAACAGCAACCTTCCTCTCACGGCAAAAACAAATCTGCCCTGACTGGTTGTATGTATATATGGATTGTTTATGGTAGGTGCTTATAGAAGGAAAAGAAGCTTTCAACACAACTCTTCATAATTATATGATGCCACGGCTTCTTGAAATGCTGACTTTCTTCCGTTGCCACATCGTTTATCTCGGCACTTCAAGCCGTCATCGTATTTTTTACCGCAACAGGAAGGCATATCTTAACTGACAAAAAAATTTTGCTTTGCACCAAACTCCAGATGCAGCAAAGAGACAAATTTAGAGCGATCTGCACGAGGTCGTCCGCCTGCTCCTCCATGCGTAGTAGTATCATAAGACTGGAAGAAAAGAAAGCCGTTGGGCACATGAAAACGGAAAAAAAAGCCAATATCATATGTACGTGATCAGGCGTCCCGAAAAAAATTTGTGAACCTTCCAGAAGAAACCCATTGGGGAACTCAACACATGACTGTCCTGGCCAAGTTTGGTACATCTCCGGCGAGAAGGCTGATATGATACCGCACAGGTCCAGAGTCGTCGGGGCTAAACACGATCGAGACGCGCTGTGGGCAATTCAAGAAGCGAGGTCTGGCTCTACGACGACGACGAGAGAGGAATATCCGTCGAGACAGTTCAGCACGAAGCTTCGCCGGGCTTGCGAAGGACGCTCCAATCGATCTGACTTCCTGCTCGCCCTCTGTTTGTCCACAAATCCTTTTTTTTTTCTACATCCTGTCATAAAATTTTTTCCCTCTAAGGACTTCTTGGCGGTTGGGTTTGTGTGGGTTTGTTTTGGCAGCTTGTCTGCGGTTTGCATTCGACGGTTTGACTGCGTGCGGGACAAAGAACCCAGTCAGTTCGTGCCCGGCATTGCCCCTCCCCATCCCCGTCGTCTCAACTAGTTGTATGACTACCGGCCATGCCACGCCGCGCGGGCCATCTTCTCCTGCACGCTGGCTCGTTTGCCGCTGTCGGGCGCGCGGCATCTGGTTCACGATAGCAACCACAAAATGGGACGATGATAAGACATGGGATCGTGCGGGGGAGGACCGGCACAGCGCCGTTGCTGCACTTGTGGCATCTGCCGGCACGCGTCATGTGCGGTTGTGCCGACACGTCGGCAGGGTCGTCGTCGGGCGCGACCCGCTTCGTCGCTTGGGCTCTCGACCTCCAGACTAGAGAACGCCACAAAATCCTATTGCCACGCGTTCCCTACCCCCGGGCTCTCTCTTGTCTGGGGCATGAAATGATCACGATGAAATGGCAGTCGCCAGGTTGGCGACTACTCGATTTATAACACTATATCGCATTTAAAACCACCAGTAATTCATGAATGCTGTGCTATGCTGTTTCTAGTGGACTTCTTTCTCTACGTGTGGGCAAAATACCTATTTGCACACAGCACTCGGAACATCTTTGGTGGCTACATACTCGATAGGACGAGATAGCTTTACTGGACCCCGACGTCTGAAAGCAAGAAGACACTTTTGAGACTTTGTGTTTCGTGAACTCACTCAGCGCCACGTTGGGGTTTTTTCTGGGTCAGAACACAAAAGTATTTTGGACAACGCAGAAAAAATTCTTTCAATTCAACGCCAGAATTGGTTCTGTTCTGGAGCAAATGAAATTTATCTCGATCCTGGCTTTCATCACTTTTGAAGTATACGACAGTTCTGAAATTATTCACGCGACCTGCTACGGCAGCTCTGTCAAGAATTTTCGCTGTTATCATTGTCATAAATCAAATTTCCATCGATTTCATTTGCGCACTGTCATCGAACTCTCCTGCTTCGTTTGTGTGCAAGCTTGTGCCATCTCATTTCATATCGACTCCAGTGGACCCCGTCAACGGCTGCGTCAGTGCGTGCGCGATCTCATCTGCTCTCATCTTTCCTGGAAAACTACTTGAAGGAATTATTATGACATGCAGATGGATACTTCGAAACTAGAAAGACATTTCGTTGCGCATTTCTCTGCATTTCCGCTCTCGAATTTCCTTACGCTGCACTATAAATATTACGAAAGCATTCATGCGACCGGATAATATCCACCCTTCAACTTGCTTCCACAAAACAGTTCCTCCATAAAATATGTACTGTACAAGAAAGCGACTACCAATATACACAATGAAACACACACACATAGATCAAGGCTTCAGGCGATCGTATCTGTCGATCGTATTTGTTACGAAGCCTACTTTAGCAGCCTCTTAAATGCCTCCCGGCCAGCATTGAACTTCCTCTTTATACCTTTCGCCGGACCCTTCAGACTGACAAACCCGGGCACTTGAGATTTCTTGCTTCTTGACGACGAATTGGAAGGGGACGCCGGCCGGCCTCCTCGGCGTGTGCTGTCGTAGCGACTGTCGTTTGAAGGCTCGCCCCCGCGGTTCCGCCGAGCGTGCCAATCGTCGCGATCCGTATCCGAATATTTACTCGGCGGCCTCCGATCCCACATGCTGCCGTTACTGGCACCCCGTCTCGGTCCGTTGTCGTAGTTGTCCGGCGGCCGCGGCCGTCCTCTGCCGCCGTGGGATCCCCGGTCGGAGCCACCCCTGCTGCCATCAGAGTAATTCAAGTCGCGGCTCCCGCCTCCTCCTCGGTCGTTGCTGCTCTGCCACGTCGGTCTCCTATACGCGTCCGGTCTGTACGATCCTTCAGACGGCCGATAGGAGTCAGTGTTCGCGTGGTGCTGTTGATACAACCCTCCTTGCCTGGACACAATAGCCTGCAGCTTCGGCGAGAACGAATGGTCCGCCGGAAGATTTGCCGACGAAAACGGGGTTCCGTCCAGAAACGGCTGCATGGTCGGCCGAGGGTAGGGGCAGTCGTCGCCGAAATGGCCCTCGCCGGCGCAGTTGTAGCAGAACATGGACTCTATTGGCTTCAAAGGCTGCCGGGCGGTTTTGTAGAAGCACCATATCGACGGGCATGTCTAATTTTTTTATTTTCGGTTAGCAGCGCGCACAAATAAAAAAAGAGAAACGGCGGCTCGCCATTCAAGTGCAACATACGTCATCACCGTGCCTGGACGAGCGGCATCGCGAACAATAGATATCTTTCCGGCGTTCCGTGCACGCTGCCGCTAAGTGGCCCAGTCCGTTGCAGTTTGAGCACCGCTTTGTCTTCGGACAGTTCCGCGCCAAATGATCGCCAACGACTCCGCATGTTTGACACTAAACAGACGAGACGGGCACGTGTTAATGCAAGTAAAACGGAGATTGCCAAAGAAATGGAAACACTCACCACAAATACTGAGCATTCACTCGCGATATGACCTGACCTATGGCAGTTTATGCACACGATCTCTCTCCCACTGTCAACTAGTCCAAAGTAACGACCATCTCCTCTCTATAAACAGTTAGTTGATAATGCGTTAGTCTGACAATCGCGGGATTGCGTACCATCTGAACCAATTCCTGGATATTGGACTTTTCCACCACGTCGTCGTGGGCTTCTTTGCCCTCCTCGAGTTTCCTGAGCCGCTTCTTTGACGCGGGCTTCACTAGAAGGTCGGCACGATGGACTTCCTTGTCTGGATCGACCTCTTCTTCCTCGCTTTCCGACTCTGGCTGTTCCTCCTCGCTGAAGGGATCGTCAAGAACCGTGATCATGCCGTCAACAACTGCGAGCTTGACAAACCGAGGAGGTCTGGTGACGCCTTTTGGAAGCTCCTGCACACTTGAAATAGCGTCATCTTCGCTTTGGATAGTGCCGGTATTCTTACTCCGCGAGCCCTTGCTATCCCCATCGACCTCGTCGTCGCTGTCAACTAGTATTGGTTCAGTGATAGTGCTTGCTGTAGTCCCGTTCGTATTGCTTCGCAAAAGACTTAGGTCGTCGTCTTTGTCGTCCAGATCAATCGGAGTCGTTGCACTTGTGCCGTCCACGGAAACGGCGGCTTTGCTTTTCTTCTTCTTGTTGCGCTTCTTCTTTTTCTTCTTTGACTTTGATTCAAGATCAGGCGTCGCAACAGCTTCATCTCCGACGACATCGACGACTGCAACGTTACCGTCCACGCTGGTCTGTGGTGACGACTTAGTCGCTGGTGTTCCCACTGCGCTTGCACCTGTCTGTCCCTTCGCGGTCGGCGTTCCAACCTCGTCGGTACTATCTCTCTTTATCTTCAGTTTGCTCTCCGATGAGGGCGTTCCAACCATGCTGGGGGCCGGCTTCCGAACAGAGTTTTCGTTCGCGGGCTTCCAGCGCACGGCTTCATATCGACTGTCTTCCTCCTCCTCGTCGGCGCGGCCAGCACCCGTGTCCACGCGCGCGCGCTTGCGGGCGGGCTCGCGATCCGAGCCGTTGCTGTCGAACCTGTCGTCGTCGGCGGTCCGGTCGCTGCCGTCGTCGTCGCCGTCGCCGTCGTCGTCCGCGATGTTGTGCACGATGCGCCGGAACAGGTCGCTTGTCGAATCAGCAGGTCGCGCGGGTGCCGGCGTTGCCGGCGAGCTTGGCGGGGAGCTGGCGGGGGCAGGATTCTTGTTAGACTTTTTGGCTTCTTTGGAGACGGCATGGCACGAGGGCGGACAAAGAAAACACGTACATTTCTGTCTCGGGCATGATTTTGCGTGCCAGAGTGACGTCCACTAGACGTATTCCTTCACGATGCTGTGCGAGTCAAGATTTCCGTGGCGCAAACAAAAAAAAGAAATGAGCCCCGGCACACGTATAACGCTGTCCTGCTTGATCAGACCACCTTGAAAGGTCTGTCTGTACCAGTGAACTGCTTATACCAATCGGTGTCGGCACGCCAGTCCGTATTGCATACGGATTAATTGTGGTGGGCTTTACAATTTTCAGACGGGAGATGGCGAAACTCTAAACTGGAACCCTTCATACTGCAAGGGCGATATAGTCCTCAGAATAGCAATTTGAAATTTGAGAAGTGGGCTGAGCTTCTAGTGAGACGGCTTGTAATTGGAATATTTTGCGTAAAGCAAAGAGATAAGGCCGAAGCAGACCCCGCAAGACAAACAAATGATAATCGAAAAGACGACGAGGAACGGAAATGGGTTACGTTATCCCGAAGAGGAAGTTCGTTTCCGCTGTTTGGGGACGATTCCACCGCCGCAGCGCGATTGAATTCTCGTTTTTTTCCTTGTTGCGGGAAGGCCACATCTGGATTGCCATTTCCATACATATGCGAAGCCCCTCCCAACTCGTCCCTTCTCTTTTCTCTCCCTTTCGCACATCCTCCTCTTAAGCACGGCGCCTTTCGTTTTTGAATCACTCATACCTCGTGCCCGCATCGCGTTCTCTCGTTAGCTTTGTGCCCCTCATTCGTTCTCGACAGGCAAAGAAAGCCCTTAGTCACAGCACCGTCCCAACATGCCCGTCAAAGACAACGCCGAGCTTCTCAGCACGCCCCTGCACGGCCTCTACATCCCCGCGGCCTTGATTGTCGTCGGCACGGCCATTGTCAAGTTTGAATGGATCGGCTACTCGATAATCTTTGCGCTGGTGCTCGGCAGCTTGAAATTGTGGCGTGGAAGTAAGTCGCATTGCTTCTTTTGGTTGACGTGGCGGCATGGAGCTGCAAATCGCATCGCTAACGTGTTCCTGTTTCGCGCTGATGTAGAGTCGCGAAAGGTGTTGAAGCCCGACGTTTTCCAGGAATTTGAGCTTAAGGACAAGACAATTCTTTCGCACAATACCGCAATGTGAGTTCTCCCGTCTATCCGTGGGATTTCTGTCCCAGGCAAGCAGGCTGGATACTGACAGCTCCTCTTTTTTTTTTTGTTGTGCAGTTACCGTTTCGGCCTCCCCAACGCGAACGACAGGCTCGGGCTGCCCATTGGCCAGCACGTGTCCATCACCGCCACGATCGACGGCAACGAGTTCACCCGGTCATACACGCCGACGTCCTCCGACGACGACCGCGGCCACTTTGATCTCCTCATCAAGGTGGGTTGTCCGAATGCCCCACGTCCGTCCGTGAACTGCCGAGTTGCTAACGCGGGAGTTATCGCCTATTTTAGTCCTACCCGACCGGCAACATCTCCAAGTACATCGCGGGCCTCCAGCTCGGCCAGGCCATCAAAGTCCGCGGGCCCAAGGGTGCCATGGTGTACGCGCCCGGCCTCGTGCGCGCGTTCGGCATGATCGCGGGCGGCACGGGCATCACGCCGATGCTGCAGATCATCCGCGCGGTGCTCAAGAACCCGGACGACAAGACCGAGATCTCGCTGCTCTTTGCGAACGTGAACGAGGAAGACATCCTCCTCAAGGACGATCTCGACGAGCTCGCGGCCGAGCACCCGAACTTCAAGGTGCACTACGTGCTGAACAACCCGAAGGAGGGCTGGACCGGCGGTGTCGGCTTTGTCACCGCGGACATGATCAAGGTAAAATGCGGCTCTTTGCTGTTTGGTGCCGGCAAGTGTGTGTGCTTGATGTTCGATTGCGGCTAACTTTTGATGTCTACAGACCTGGTGTCCGGCTCCTGCGCCCGACGTGAAGATCCTTCTCTGTGGTATGTCTCCTTTGCGTTCATCTATTTACCGTCTTCTGGCTCTAATCGCGCTTTTGGCTTGCAGGCCCGCCTCCCATGATCAGCGTGATGAAGAAAGCCACGGTCGAGCTTGGCTACGACAAGGCCCGGCCCGTTTCAAAGCTCGAGGACATGGTCTTTTCCTTCTAGATTACTCGGTGGCCAGACCACTTAAACTGCAATAACGAACCGAAGAGCGGCGGGACTTTGATGATACATTTTGCTTTTTATCTGTAGATAGTGTGATAAAGAATACACTTTGTAATATATTCGATTGTTATCATATATCAATGCCAAAAAAATTTGTTATCGTATATTTATGCCGAAAAAAAGATTGTTACCACTCCTATGCATTCTATTCCACAGACACCAAAGTACTCTCTGATTCAAATAAATCGACTTTAATTATTAATTAGCACCTCCCAAAAAAAGAAAGAAAGAAAATTTAACAAGGTGCCCATAAAAAGGACCGTTCGCCTAAGCGGTGTAGATTTTTATCTTCTGTTTGATCAGTGTCCGGCAGATCGGGCACAGTTTGCCGCTGTGGGCGAGCGACCGGTTCCGGATCGGCGTAGGCGCGATTTCTTCGGCACACCACTGCAAGCGAGGCGATCAGTAGGCCGATCAGGATTAGAAAAAAAAAAGAGATATAAGCCATACCTCACAAACGGCCAGATGAGCGCACGGCAGGAAAACTGTTCAGACAAAGTTTAGCATCACTCAACACGCATTAATAATCCAGGAAGATAAAACAAAAGCACATACCGACGTTGCAAACCTGCGAGAAGCACACTCTGCACCCGAGATCGGGCGAGAGCTGCTCGGCAGGGAGTTCTGGTCTTGCAGGCATCGACGGCCGCCGGGCCGGCTGGCTCTCGATGTGGTGGCCGCCGTGCTCGTGCGGATGGTCTAAGCCGGCCTGCTGGTCCTGGCCCGCATCGGACTCGGGCGACGAGCCCAGCTGTTCTTCCGGCGACAGCCCCGAGCGCGTGATGCGGGACTGCCACTGGTCCCACGTCTGCATGAGCGCCCGCGGCCGCTCGAAGCCGTCGGCGGCCAGGAGCGCGCGCTCCTCCTCCTGCATCCGCAGCTGCTGCTGGCG
Organism: Lipomyces sp. NRRL Y-27488; assembly: GCA_030556275.1. Taxonomy (NCBI): domain Eukaryota; kingdom Fungi; phylum Ascomycota; class Lipomycetes; order Lipomycetales; family Lipomycetaceae; genus Lipomyces; species Lipomyces sp. NRRL Y-27488. The sequence goes on from JAKTPS010000004.1 coordinate 52,259, forward strand.
CCAGGCGATTGCACGTTGAAACATGCTCGTGACGGGGGATATGTAATCTAGCGAAGGGGGTCACGCCGTCAGCACACTCGATATTCTAATCCGACTCGCAATTGGCACGGAATATACCTTCGCTTTGAATTTCTTGCAGGGTTCCGAGCGCATTGAGCATGCGCCGCCTGCGTCGCTGTTGCTGCGAAGCCATGGCCGATTGCGTCCGCTCCTGCATGGTTCGGCCGCCAGATCTCACCTCCCAGTACTCTGCACCGTCGAAGGTCAATACATGGCCATACCGGAAACGTACCGACTAAGAAAAAACCAAATCGCCGCAGCGGAATCGTCTCACCTTTGCATGGGCCGCAATACATGTCCCATCGCATGCCCTCGTTGACGGTGCCGCGGCCGTCGACGTAGACGTCGTACCGCTCCGTCGGGCTGACGGGCCGGAGATCGAGGCACGAGCAGCATTGATCGGCCGCGGTCAGCGCACATTCCGACTCTGCGTGCTCGCAGGTCTTCATCCTGTGAACGTGACGAGGCGCGCTCGAGACAGTATCCGGTTGCGACAGTAATGCCGACGCACCCCAATATTCTGCAACGATCACGGCAATTGTTAGCGCTCGCCGAAAGACGGAGTGCCGATTATTGACAATAAGTAACGCGTCGAAGAATTCGCAATTGTGCTCGCTCACCTTTACAGGGCGTGCAATACAGTGCCCAGCGGGTGCCCGCGTTTACTGTGCCGCGTCCGTCGATGTAGATGTCGTAGAAGCCGGTGTCGCTATGCGGACGCTTGTCGAGGCAAAAGCAGCAGAAATCGGCGGTCGTGAGGGCGCACTGGGACACCGAGTGCGCACAGGTCTTCGGCCTCTCGAATACGGGGAAATGGCGCCTCTAGGGACCGGGCAATAACGGAGTGCGTGTTAGCAGGGTGGGAGCCGAAAAGCCGAGCCCCGGGAGAGCGGGGTGGGAAATGTCGGACTCGGCGGAGGACCGCTTGGCAGGCAGGGAGCGCACTTACGCGGCGAAACGGGTTCGAGTCGGCCATCGTGCGTTCTGGCAATTGCGCGCTCGGGTGTGCAGCACGGACGGGGGGGAGGGGGAGGGACTGGCGTCGTGAGGTGCGAGGAAGCGACAAGCAGGCCGGCAGGGACGAGGCAATAGTCCCGGCGGGTTTTGGCGACGGGCCCGGCCGCCCGCGAGGCTCAGATGCGAACAACCTTAAGGTGACGCCATGCCGGGAAAACTCCCAACCGGCCGTGGGGAATTCTATCAGACTCTGGCGGAATTAAACCTCGACTAATCTTATATCGGGCCCCCTTCGGCAAGTAGGTTTGTTCAACCCGGCCCTGTCCAGTCGGCACCGTGTCGGACAACTGACATGCCGTATGATATGTAGAACAAAGAAAAATAGACCATGAACTATGCGGCCGATCCGGCAATCGCAGATTCGACCCTGTTCAGCTCCGTCTCGAAGTCGCTGCGAAAGGACTCGCGCAGCATCCACAACCGGCTGAACTCGATCGCCCACGACTCGCAGTTTGTCATCGCCGTTTCGGACGCGTACGGGCTCCCACTGGTCGGTACGTGAATCGTAAAGAACGTTCGTAATAAAAATTAGCGGGCCGTGTGCTGACGCGGTCTAGCGAACGAGCGATGCGGCCTCTGGTACATTCCGCCAGACAAACTCGTCGACTCCGTGTACTTCAAAAGTACGGATGGACACACCTCACAATGGGGGTTCAGTCTGCGGCGTCTGAACTTGCATATCCTGGATCTCGTTGCTGACAACGGAGGGTGAGTTGATCTGCCTCCGGACATGCACACGACGAATACTTACGCGCGCTCGCCAAGCATCGTCGTCGTGGACTCCACTCGCCGGGGCAAGAAGATGCCGGACGCGCTGTCCAAGACCGTGCCGATATGGTGCGCCGTGCTGAACCGGGCAGTATTCGGCCACGGCGAGCTCTACTCGTCCAGTGCTGCCGTGTCCGAGTCCGAACATTCGCAGATATCCAGCAGAATCGACGGCTGGACGTCCACATTACTCGTGAGCTTGACAATCCCTAGCCAAATTTTTTTTTGCAAGAATCGTGGTTTAACTGGCATTGCCTGGATGTTTAGAAATCTGGGATCGACATATCGAAACTAACGAGCCAGCTCACAAAACCGCTGCGACCGATATGGATCACTCCGGACAGTCCATTGCCGCCCTCGCCGCCGCGATATGAAGAATTTTTCCCGGTTGTCCTGTGCACCGCGTCGAGAATGGTGCTCGACGGCAGCGAACGCGTGCAGGGATATGTATACGTTCAAGGCGCAGCGGACGACCACGAGGAATGGGCTTCTGTTGGTGGTCACCCCTGTTTTGTCGCATGCTTTGTTTACTTAATAACAGGGGGGAATGGTATAGGTCATGACGCCCGAGATTTTCTGGTCGAACAAGGACCTCTTGCTTGAATCGACGGATTCTAAAATACTCGAGCTCCTTGCTAGTAAGCAGTTGGACGGGCACCCGCCCGAGAGCGGTTGTACTGACACGGCATCTCGGCTGGACGTATCGCAAATCGGGAATACGGGCATTTTCATTGGGAAAAAAATTGATCGTGAGATGTCTCTAGACGCGATCAGCGAGTTCAACACAGTGATTGACCTGTCATCAACGTCTCATGGCAAAGGAGAGAACACTGCATGCAGAGACGACGAAGGCAAAGAAGAAGAAAAAGAAGGAGCGGGAACCCGCATTCTTCACATTCCTCTGCCAGACGGCAAAAAAGGCTCGCGCGAGTTTCGAAAGTCGTTGCCTCAAATCCTTGCGTTCGCCAGATCTAGGCTCGATGCTGCCTCGCCAACTACGACCACTACGACCGCCACTGGCCCGTCTCCCTCCCCTCTGGCAATCCTCTGCGACACCGGCTCGGATTTCTCGGTCGGTGCCGCGCTGGCCATACTGTCGTCGTGCTACGACGACAGCGGCGAGCGTGTCCGCCAGCAACAACAGACTAGCAGACTGGATAAGGATTCCATTCGACGCCGACTGACGATGATCGTCACAAGCAGGAAAGTCAACCCAAGTCGCGCGACGCTGCAGGCAGTCAACGCAGTCTTGATGGACTGGAGCATGTAATAATACGCAATCTTTTGTGGGCGCACATAGTAACAGGTCCGAAATGAGGTCTGATTGCAACGGTCAAGTGGCTTTGTATCTTCTATCACAGTCAATTAAAAACAAAGTCTAAACCGTATCCCCCCATATATGACAAAAGAGACAATGGAAAATAAAACTAATGGAAATGTTAAATACCCCCAAAATACACCTGCAAAACGAAAAAATAACCCACAGCACAATCATGTAAATCTTATATCCTTCCTTTTTTTCTTTTAGATAACTTCATGTGAAAGGGAATGTCGAGAGGAAAACCCAGAGATATTATTCCCGACATTGGCCTTATCGAAACAGCAGTAGAGATTAATACCACACCCCCATTCCTTTTGCTAGACAATCTAGTCGTCTATAAAAAAATACGATATGTAACAAACAAAAACAATCAAGTCCATCGTTACTTAGGAGAAAAGATGAAAAGTAAAATGATTCGTTAAATGACTAGGATTGATGGATTTATGACAGCTCAATTCGCGCCTGTCGTCGGTGGAGGACAATCTGGAGACCGCAGAAAGCGAGGAAGACCTGGATTGCAACACGTTAGCTTTCAAAATTGAAAAGGCAGCAAAAACGGCCACCGGCGCAGCAATATGCACCATGCAATAGAATACGCAAAGAGCATCCAAATGTGCCAGTCTGAAGAAAAGTCGCGAGAAACTTACCGCGTAGATAATGGCACCGCCGAACAAGTTGACCGCAACACTGTTTTCACATTTATTCGTTAGCCCATTTCGAATTTACGCGGCGTATATACGGCCGCGGGTAGTGCCAAAGCCGCAAGAATACGGCGGCCCGTCTCATCAACGAGGAGGATAACTCACGGCTGGCCCGCTGGGGGGTCCTCGGTGCTGCCGAGGAAAGCCTCAGCACCGGACAGGAAGAAGCCGGCGATGGCGCAGAGAATGATGATGCCAAAGACCGAGAGGACGGTGCAGCACCAGGCATATCCGAGCTAAACAAAGGCGAGAAAGAGAAGATCGTTAGAAAGTTGAGGCTTCATTGATATCGGACAGGTCGGTCTCTTCGGTTTCGCGGCGCGGACGGGTGCGAGTCAATCCGAAGAAGACCGGAAAAGCATAGACGGCGTGGGACGGGAGACGTACAGAAACAACGGGCTTCATGGTGAAATCGGTGGGGATTGAATGCGGGACGGGGAGGAGGGTTGGCGGGGGCGAAGACGGTGATTAGGAAGGGGAAGAGCACAGGAACAAGGGAATTTTCGACCTGTTTGCATCACGGTTATCTCTCGATGTTGAATCCACGTCGCCTGGCGGGTTATGCACTTGACGTCACTGCGCTGGCGCAGTAAGGGAATAACCACCAATGCTGCTGCCCATTTATGCTGCGTGCGGTTTGTGCCGTGCGAGCGTACCGGGTCCATCCCAGCGCTATCAACGAACGCCGGCTGAGGTTTTGCGATGCTTCGCATCGCCATTTACGGCTTACACGGAGCCTCTGGCGCGTCTGATGCTGCAGACGCGAGCGACTGTGCTGCCGGCTAACTGGCGGTGCTCGCGGGCGACGATATCGCACGCAGCCCTGCGTTCAGGGCTGGGCGGGCGATAAGCCTGGCGTGTGGCACATTTTCCGGCACGCGATTGGCTGTGGTACAAGTTGCAGCGGCCTGGAGCGATATGGCACAACTGCGCAATGGAAGTGTGCACGGCCACATTGGCTGCTGCTTGCTTGAATTATGCCCCTTGGTCGACGGACGTCATTCATGCCATGCGCTTTCTGTGTCAGAAATGCAGTGGAGAATGCTGTTGTTATATGTTTGTTGTATTTTAGTCCAGTCAAGCACGCCCACCACCTGCCCCGATTCTGCGGTCTGCGGTCCGCGTGTCGTGCGCGACGCAGCCGGCACAGCGACGCGTCAACCAAGATCAACACCCCGAGTCGCGCCGGCTCTGGCAGCAGGAAGCTGCTTGCGTGCTCGGTGCGCTCGTGGAAGAAGAAGGCCAGAAGAGAAGGAGGCCGGTTGCCTGATCGGGCCTGGCGTCCGAGAACGGCAATGCGCTCAACAAGGTTCGGCGCCGCACGGGACCTGCAGCACTAGTCAGGAACGGGCCTGTTTTGGTGCTCGAGTTCCCGGCGCGCCGTCCCAAAAGAGCCGGGGCCGGTCCACCTCCTTCTTTTTTTATCACGCCTTCTGGTAGTGTAGTCTTCCATCTCCATCTTCTCGCCGTGTTGGGATCCTGCTGCAGCAATACAACAGCCAGCAGCTAGCTAGCCAGACAGCCAGCACTCCCTCGTCGTTTCTCGCAGCGAGCTCGACCGTTACCGCCGAAGCCCGCCCCACTCGGCCCACAGAGCCTGCCTGCACACCGACCGCGAGGCACAGCCCGTGGTGATCCCGTCCTGCCGCAGCTGCTGCCTGTCCCGCTCGCCCCGCGGTCTATGACGATCCTCCGCGACCCTGTCCTGTACTACGCCTACGGTTTTCCGTTCCTTTGTTCGACACTCTTTCCCCGTCGAAGTCTCGACGCCCTGTCGCCTGTCAAGCAAACCCCGACTCGCACCCTCAGAAGCACCCGCAGAAGCGGCCGTCGCCCCATCTCGTCTGCCCCATCCCGCACCAGCCCGACTGCTACCGCCGGCGCTCCCGCACTCTAGTCCCACGTGAACACCGTCTGCTTCCGGAAAGCTCGCTTGCACGAGGCCTCTCTTGCCGCCACCGGTCCGCCGTCGTCTCATCTTTGCCTGCCGTCCCGCCGCTCTAGTAGGCGTGCCCCGCCAAGCAACTCTGTTCCCTCCACCGTCCATCTAAGACACCCCTCCGGTCCTGCCCCGCCGAGAGAGCCGCATATTCAGGGTTCTCTTCCTTCTTCCCTCTTTGCACATATATTCCATTGAACGTCCCCGGCATTTTCTTTCAATATGCTATCTACCTCGCATCTGCCGATCGCTCCCGGCCTAGACGCTCTCCCAACTGCCCCCGCCGTTGCTGCCGCAGCACTTCCAGATACCAGGCCCGAGACCTTCATGATGTCTGCCGAAGCGCAGGAACTACTTTCGCCGGAGACTATCACGGCACTGAAGGAAGTTGACAAGCGTAAGTTGTGGCTGATGCCTCTCTGCCGCCGACATACAGTTGATCCGGCTAACTCGGCTATAGTAAAAATCTTCCTTGCCAGTGCACCAGCTCAGATGATGCCGAAGGAGATGTTTAACAGATTCCAACTGCCGACCCAGGAGTTCGTGACCTGCGTGTTATGGTACGTATTCGCCACGCGGTTTTGCTTGCTGAACCCTTTCTAACTTCGCCTCCAGGAAGGGCGTGTTTTACATCACCGGAACAGACATCGTTCGGTGTCTGACCTTCCGATTTCAGGCCTTTGGGCGACCAGTCAAGAATCCGAAAAAGTTCGAAGAAGGCATCTTCTCTGACCTCCGCAATCTCAAGCCCGGAAACGACGACGCCTTGCTGGAGGAGCCGAAGTCCCCGTTTCTCGAATTGCTCTACAAGAACAACTGCATTCGCACTCAAAAGAAGCAAAAGGTGTTCAACTGGTTTAGCGTGCCTCATGACCGCCTGTTCCTCGACGCGCTCGAGCGAGACTTGAAGCGCGAGAGCATGCGGCAAGAAACGACGACAGAGGCCGTGTCCGAGCCAGCGCTCTCGTTTCAGTACGATCCGAACCAGACGCTGTTCGAACAGCTCATGAAGGCCCTGCAACAGTCCGCGTCATCTTCAATCATTGCTGAGCGCATGCTGGAGTCTTATAATTCCGGCATCTCGGGTCAGGCATGGGATCACGTGGCGGCACCGCTGCCGCTTACCGGCCCGGTGGATATTGAATCTGGGAGCATGATCTCCGGGGACATAGCAATCAAAATGGATCCCGAGTCCTCTGGGGATATCATGTCGGGCCATGGCTTGCTTGGAGGCTACGCCGGTGATGTCTCAATCGCTCCACAGCACATGCTTCTACACCACCGTCAAGTACCGTATGAAGGATCTCCAGCTCCGTCGTTTGAATCTTCAATCGTGGACGACCATGTTGGTCTTGGCGTGGCGGCATTTGAGCCCATGACGCCGGACACTCAGCATTCAATCTATTCTTCAAAGGAATTCAACTACATTGACCCGTCATATTTCTCGAGTGGCCTTTACAGCGATCTAGATGATTTCTCGTACATGTCGACAACCGGTCCATATCTCAGCACCCAGGCCAGCTTTAGCGTGCCGCACAGCAGACCACAGCCTATGGCAAGCAACGCGAACCGGCAAGGCTATCCTGCACCGCAAAATCGGGCTAATCTGCTGCGGGGCTCCGCGGTCTACAAGCAGCGCCGACGGCGGTCGACGAGCAATCCGTACGCGGCTTCTGCATTGTCCAACAATGTCGCGTTTGACGTGCACCAGAGCATGCGTCGGGAAGGTACGACGACGAGCCCGATGCTGCGCGGACCAGCTAGACCGGCTAGGCCAGCTAGCCCGACTTCTTCTATAGTTTCGTCTGCCATGTCCGAACCCATGGCAAACGCCCATCGCCAGGATCCGCGAGCAATGTCGTCGTTTTCACATCCTCGTCATCATCAGCTACGGTGGCCGCGCGAACCGTCCGACGACGAAGAGTATGACATGGAGACCGACTATTCGACAAATTCGTACAGCCAATACGTCGACACTGATCCGCAGGAGTATTTGCCAAATCAGCACGCGGCCCCGTCGTTTCAGCAGTATCAGTATGCCGCGAACGGAATGATGCAGCCGCCTTACATTGCCGGCGGTGCCCTGAGGAACAAGAAGCCGCGTGTTGAGCTGCGGCCGCCGTATACTTTGTCTCCGTCTGTGTCGTCGACTGGCAGCTCCGGCGGCCGCAAGACGCACACCTGCCCCATATCGTCCTGCGGAAGAATGTTTACCAGACTTGAGCATTTGAAGAGGTATGACAGATCCTGGTCCAATATGTTGTTTTGAAGCATGACTAATAACGGTGTTAGACACGTTCGTACGCACACTAAGGAAAGGCCATATAGCTGCAAGATTTGCGGGAAGGGCTTTTCGCGATCCGACAACCTTGCTCAGCATAAGCGCACGCATGAGAAGATGACTGTTCTAAGCGAAGAGCAGGTCGCGGCAGCGACTGCGGCCGCTGCCGCCGCCGCCACGTCTCGTCAAAGACAACAGCAGAGACAGCAGCAGCAGCAGCAGCAGCAACAGCAAGCATACTACCAGCAAGTCGGCTATTCTCCCGATAATCAAGCTGGCGAACACGATATCTCGGTGCTGAGCCACAGAAGAGACAGGATGGAGGACGAGGAGCAGGATATGAGAGACGGGCAAATGTACGAGCGCGACTATGAGCGCGACTACGAGCGTGACCATCAGCACGCGTCCGCCCGCCGGCCACACGTCTCTCATCGTCTCGGCGGCGTGCAGCAGCATCAGGGAGCCCACCAGGTCGCATACCATCAACAGCAGCTGTACTACGCCGACATGCAGTCGGAGGCTCGCGAGTCACCCGGCGAAGGTGACCAGGACGACGACGAAGATGTGGACGACGGCGAGGACGACGGCGATGGCGACATTCACAGGCAGCAGTCATTTGCATCGTATCCTGTCGGCAGCATGTATTAAAAGTGAGGTTTTTGCGGATAAACAATGTAATAGAGAGCAAAAATCGCGTATGAACGTGTGGCTCGGTAGTATATGGAGTTAACTTTGTATCTTTGGGTATTTCATTTCAGTCAATTGTACTTTAGTTGCTTCCAGCAGTTTTGTGTTTTTTGGGAGTCTTTTTGTTCATCCATCAATAGCTTTTTTCTACCAGTTCGGTGCTTCATATGTTGTCTTGTTACAGGGGAATGAGACCGCTCCGCAGCTGACGATTTATAAGGTCGACTGATTGACCATAAGCAGCCTCCAAACACCTCTGAGACAACTGGGATGCAAAACACGCTCAGCATAAAACGTAGACTTCATGGAAAGCCTACAAGAGTAAGCGTTACGTACTGCTTAGCAGGTTGAAAAGACTCGAAATTAGGCAAGTCCGCAGCGAAGCGGGCCAGCAGTCAACAGCATAACGCTCGCGGCCGCGGGACGGTTGGCACGATATTCCTGACGTCAAACCGAGCGAGGCCGGGGAAGAAAAGTATGGGGGCCGCCTTCGGACTGCGGCGATCCGTCCAAATCTCGACGCCGGAAAGACGCGACTCGGTTTATATAACCTCCCTCCCCCCCCACCGCAAGCCTGTCCCTGCCCGACTCGTTCTGCCCCGTCATTGTCGCACCCGACCTGCTCAATTGACCCTTCACAAGCCCCCCTCCGCTCCCTAATTTGCAATGTCTTTCACCTCGTTCTCGCAGGCGTCGGACCTGTCGGCGTGGGCGAAGCTCCAGGCCGCCTACGACGAGTCCGGCAAGAGCCTCTCGGTCAAGGAGCTGTTCAAGGCCGACCCCGAGCGCTTCACCAAGTTCTCGCGCACGTTCACGAACTACGACGGCTCCGAGATCCTGTTCGACTTCTCCAAGAACATTGTCGACGAGAAGATCCTCGAGCTCCTGGTTGATCTGGCCAAGGAGGCCGGGATCGAGAAGCTGCGGGACGCGTTCTTCGCGGGCGAGAAGATCAACTTCACCGAGGAGCGCGCCGTGTACCACATCGCCCTCCGCAACCAGTCCAGCAAGGTCATGAAGGTCGACGGCGTCGACGTCACGCCCGAGGTCAACAGCGTCCTCGCCCACATGAAGGAGTTCTCGGAGGAGGTCCGGTCGGGTGCGTGGAAGGGCTACACCGGCAAGAAGATCAAGCACATTGTCAACATCGGCATCGGCGGCTCGGACCTCGGCCCCGTCATGGTCACGGAGGCGTTGAAGCACTACGCCGACCGCGACCTCAGCGTGTACTTTGTGTCCAACATCGACGGCACCCACATCGCCGAGATCCTGCGGGTGATCGACCCCGAGACCACGCTCTTCCTGGTCGCGTCCAAGACGTTCACGACTGCCGAGACGACGACGAATGCGAACACTGCCAAGTCATGGTTCCTCGAGACCGCGAAGGACCCGGCGCACATCGCGAAGCACTTCGTCGCGCTCTCGACCAACGCCGAGGAGGTCGCCAAGTTCGGCATCGATCCCAAGAACATGTTCGGGTTCGAGAGCTGGGTCGGCGGCCGGTACTCGGTCTGGTCCGCGATCGGCCTGTCCGTCGTGCTCTACATCGGCTACGACAACTTTGAAAAGTTCCTCAAGGGCGCCGAGGCCATGGACAAGCACTTCACCGAGCAGCCGCTCGAGCTCAACATCCCCGCCATCGGCGGCCTGCTCAGCGTGTGGTACAACAACTTCTTCGGCGCGCAGACCCACCTCGTCGCGCCGTTCGACCAGTACCTGCACCGGTTCCCGGCCTACCTGCAGCAGCTCTCGATGGAGTCGAACGGCAAGTCCGTCAACCGCGCCAACGAGAAGGTCACGTACTCGACCGGCACGATCCTGTTTGGCGAGCCCGCAACGAACTCGCAGCACTCGTTCTTCCAGCTCGTGCACCAGGGCACCAAGGTCATCCCGGCCGACTTCATCCTCGCCGCGCAGTCGCACAACCCGGTCCAGGGCAACCTGCACCAGCGGATGCTGGCGTCCAACTTCTTCGCCCAGGCCGAGGCCCTGATGGTCGGCAAGACGACCGAGGAGGTCGTCGCCGAGGGCAACCCCGAGTCCCTTGTGCCCCACAAGGTGTTCTCGGGCAACCGCCCCACGACCAACATTCTCGCGCAGAAGATCACGCCCGCGACGCTCGGCGCGCTGATCGTGTACTACGAGCACCTCACCTTCACCGAGGGCGCGATCTGGAACATCAACTCGTACGACCAGTTCGGCGTCGAGCTCGGCAAGGTCCTGGCCAAGACCATCGGCGCCCAGCTCGACGACGCCGCGGACGTGAGCAACCACGATGCGTCCACGAACGCACTCATCAACCAGTTCAAGAAGTGGTCGGCCTGACTCGGGGCGGCGGGGTCGGGAGATGTCAGTCAAAATTCCAAAATCTGAGTGATTTGGCGCGTATCTACGAACAGTAAATTAATGTATAGGTGGCGGATTTTGGATGGAGCAGTAATAATAGCCAAATGCAAAATTTCTCTAGCAAACTCCCATGGCATCATACTCTTCTTATGCTCGAGCATAGTGCTCTCTAGTGCAATTAAGATTGCTCTCTAGTGCAATTAAGATATAACTCTTGTGAGATTAATTTACAGTCTTCTATCTTTCTATGTATGTATCTATCTATGTACGTATGTACAAAAGTGTCTATGAAAGAGCTTCAGCTCACTTGGCGTTCGTGTAAACCTCCTGCACCTCATCAAGCTCATTGAGAGCATCGATGACTCTGCCCAGGACTTGGCCATGCTCGTCTTCCAACTCCACCGTCGCGTCCGGCTTTGCGACATACTCAATGCCCATTTCCTTGATGTCGTACCCGAACGCGTCCTTCATGGTCTGCGCCACCTTCGCCGTGCCGGCAGGCTCGACCAGGATCTGGTACACGGGCATGCCAAAGTCGGGGTCGTCGTCGTCGAGGTAGTCGTCCATGCCCTCGATGTCCTCCGCGCCGGCCTCGATCGCGTGCTCAAAGATCTCGTCAAAGTCGATCGGCGCCGGGTCGCCGGCGGCGTCGCCGGCGGCGGGGTCCGCTGGCGCGCGCCTGGTGATGCGGATGACGCCCTTGCGGTCGAACGAGAAGAGGCTCGGGCCGACCTGGCAGCCGTACTTGTTGATGACGCTGCGCACTCCCGCGACTGCCCGGTTTTTATTGTCGGTCAAGGCTTCTCTGTGGAGAAAGAGACGGCGTTAGCATGAGTAGCCCTGCAAATAGAAGACCCCATGTAGCAGTACATGACCAAGGCAGAGCCGCCGGGGCCGAGCGCCTCGTACGTGACGCTCTCGAGAGCCTTGCCGTCCGCGTTGCCGATGCCCGCCGCGCGCCGGACAGCGCTCTCGATCGTCTTCTTGGGCACCTGGTTCCGCTTTGCGTTTTCAATAGCGTTGAACAGGTTGGCGTTGTTGTTCGGGTCCGGACCGCCGACTAAATCATGTCACGCCAGGTCAGCACTCACGAACACTTGATGAAGCCAGCCGGCACACTGCCATTTATACAGCAAAGTCGCAATAAAAAAATATAAATAAAACAAGCACGCCATACCCTTTGCAGCCGAAACAATGAGCCGGGCATGCTTCATGGCGGTCATATTCTTGACCGCGTCGTTTGCGAACTTTGCGTGCTTAATCGTGGTCCACTTGTTGTGTCCGCTCCGCACCTCGGACGAACTTGAAAACCCGCGACTCGTTTCGTGCGCGCATACGCTGCCGCGCTTGTTTGAGAAAAGAACCGTAGAGGAGGCGGTCGTGGTGTGGGTGGTTATTGTGCCTCTATAGGAGCGGCAGATGCGAGGAGACAGGAACCGCAAAGATAATGCCATTGCGGACGACGGAAAAGACAATGCACAAATTCGAAATGGAAATGGAAACACGCAATTACTATTCACAGCAGAACAGTCAACATGACATACTCTCGGATATACGGTAGCCCATGTCAAGAAGAACTCACAGGCTAGTCTGAGGGAGATGACTTGCAAAGCACCCTTAGACTATATGTATTACCCGTTACGACAATGCAAACCCAGAACAGAAACCAATATGCCCCGGAACTTCCGGTTACGAAATTATCATCAAAAAAAAGGCGAGCAATTGAAAAAACGACGATCTTGAAGACCGCTGGTATACTTTCTTCCTGATTCAAGTTGTTCAACCCGAAGCTGAATTGGCATTTAGACACCTAACCCTGAGGCATCCCTGATTTCTACACTATATCATGCAGCAAAGCAATTGTCAAATCTGAGACTACTTTTACACCTATTTCCCTTTGTCAAATAAGCTTTGTTTGGTAACATCAAAGCGTATTGTGAAGGTGCATATATCGTGCGGTAGTCGTTTGTTCATTCTAGCTATAAAACGCTCCAGATCATCCGTCAACCAGCAGCAGGTTGACTCGAGCGCATCGTCGTACGGCTTGCGAACACCCTACTACGCGATAGAAACTACGCGATAGAAGTGTCTTGCAGCTGAGACTCTATGACCGTAAATTCTTGATTCTGCCCGTCCCTGACGACACGCGACAGGGCGTCGACCAATTCTGCGAGCTCGCAAGTATCGCTTTGTAAATAGATTGCGTGCGCCAGGAGTATCAATTTTCGAAGAGACCTGCCACTGAGGTTCTGTGGCTTCTGTTAGCCAAAACGTGATCGAAGCGCATGCAATTATATTTTGTAGAAGGGGCGTGAAAACTTCACTAGATTACAGAACCTTGCATTCTTGTGACACACGGACTAGCGTCGACGAATAAGCATTCGGCTTCGAATACAGATTCAGTGACGCCTGCGAGTACGACGGGATGAGTATCTCTGTCTTTGCCAATGCCGACAAGCTCGGCGACAGATCGCTTTCTTCCGACCGCATGGTGCTCCGCCGCGCCGCGTCTTCGCCAGCGCCGGAGGACTCCGACGAGGGCTCGTGGCCGACGTCAATGTCGGAGGACAAGTCGGGTCCAAACTTGCGAAACAGCGCTGCAGGCAGGCGAGGCCCGACGGCTCTTTGGGCCGTGCTTGTGTCTTCGCAGCGGTCGTCTGCATACGACGGTTCGGTGCGCTCGGGAATAAAGGTGATCATGTCACAGCGCGCGAGTTCGACGATACAGGAACGTAGGATTTCGTAAATGGCGGGTGTGGACGGTAGACCCACGAGCTGTTTCACGTCCACGCGATCTAGAAACGCCTATTCCAATAAGAATAATATTAGAAATCAGCGGCAGCAGCTCCCAACAGACGGTTTGACAGGTACAGGATCCATTGCGTCGATCAAGTTCGAGGTTGTGAGGATTAGAAGGTTCTAAGAGAACTTAAGTACTAAGCATATTCCAAATAAAACGCGGTTAACAAACCGGCGCTGAGCGCAATTTATCAAGCTCCGTCAGGAGTGAATTCACAGCGCGAATTGAATCCTTTGGTTCATTTGCAGCGGACGCGCCCTGACGCGTCGCTGCCAAAGATTCAATCTCGTCTGCGATACCGAGACTTAGCAGACGCCAGCCTTGCAGCGGACCACCACAAAACATACCGATCAAGACGCAAATAAAGACTTTTGGATCCTCAAGCAAGGCTCGGATTTCATCAAAGAGCTTGGCCACAAGCTTGCCGCTTTCGCTGAACCATTTCGAAAAGAGCGACTGGGCCGATATTTCTATCAGTTTGCTCTGTTCGTAAGTCGCAGACAACCGGATTGAGATCTTTTGCGCCAATGCCTTACAGAGACTTGTCTTGCCTGTTCCCGGTGGTCCATGCAGAAGGATTATCCTTGCAGTATGTCGTTAATACAAACACAAACAGAGAAAAAAAAACCGGCTAACAGATACCTATTGAACGACACAATTTTGGGATTGACTTGCTTATGCGAGAATAGCATCATCGAACTCATAAAGTTCAAAAGGCGTTGCTTTATATCGTCATCAAACACCAGATTCTCCCATACGCTCTCGAACTGACGGCAGGGCAGATCCACGAGCCTTGCAGCTACGGTTCCGTCCTGATCCAAAGAAAGAATATGGGAATCGTGATCAAGCAGCAAGTCCGATCGCTCGGGCGCGAGATAGTATATGTGCACTTCAAACTTGCAGTTCTCGTCGATCTCAACAATGTCGGGATTGATGCCTAGTCCGTGAACCTGGACAACGGAGATCTTCTCGACAATGAGCGCAAGGTCGTAGGCGTCTGCCTCATGGGGAATGATCGTCCAGTTGACTCGGAGGGCAGCGAAGTTGTCCTGGACGTAACGCGTGACATCAGACTTGACTTGCAGCTTTCGCTTGGAGGAGCAGCTGCGCTTGATAAGTACTTCCAGATGCACAACAAGAGTCCGGTGGTCGTCCTTGTCCATGGCATGCAACGTGTACTCGAGTTGCAGTTCGCTCTCGACGCGTCGGAGCAAGGTTCAGGGGCAGCCCATCGCGTGGGAGGCCCGGCCGGGTAACACGGTAACCAGCCCGATAAAAAACGTCAGGGTTTTTCGGCGGGGGCAGAAAAGTGTCACCCGGCAAATCCGCTGGCGCAATAATTCGCCGCCCACACGTCAAAGTAGATTTGTGACTGTTATCGCAAGAGCCGGTCGCGGCCCACAAGCGACGGACGTCTGGATCAACTACGACGTCGTCGCAGCGAAAGATATCTTTGCGCAGGAAAAGCTGCCGTTATAGGCAAGAATCGGCGAACCCGACGTCATGTTTACGCCGGAGCAACGTCGGCGACCGTCGTCAGACGTAGATGGCCGATGGTTTAGGGCTAGACCCTGTACGTTTGTGAGCAGATGTGAGCGAGATGTGACCCACGAGCATTTCCATGTCTCGTTTCCCTGTCCTGGTTGAACCCTCTTCGCCTCCATAAACAACCCAAAGCGCACGTCTCCGTCTAGACACTTTTTTTCTGCAGAACAGATATTCCTGCTGCACGAATCTCCTTCCTACTTGTTTTCCCATCACACCGCGATACGTGCCACTTTATATTCTGACTGCTTCCCACTTGGATATTTACTGTCGTTGCGCACGTGCAAGCCGAACCGATGGATGAACCTCTCATTCCTATCAATGATCCGCGACTGCAGGCGCCGCTGGTCCTCACAACACAGCTCGTCATTGCCAGCTCGCTAGGCATCCCTGCATTTCTTGCATTTTGCTTTCTGCGAACGCAGTGGGCAGAATTGTATGCTGCGCGGACACTGCACCATCCGGGCCTGCCACAGCTTCCAAAATCGTTCTTTGGATGGATACCTGCAATATACAGCATCACGGAAGAGCAGGTTCTCGAGCACGCTGGTCTGGATGCCTTTGTGTTTCTTGGATTTTTCAGCATGACTATCAAGCTGCTTGCCGTTTGCACATTCTGTGCCGTCACGGTTATTAGTCCTATTCGGCTGCATTACACCGGAATCTACGACGGCGACAGTTCGTTGACGATAATTCTGAAACCCCACCAAAAGCTGATTCAGCATATTATCAGACTTCGTACTGGTGAGGTTGCGGGGTCGCTTGACGACACAGTTTCTCCTGTTTCTCCTGTCTCTCCCAGCGAGCCCGAGGAGTATGATGCGTACCTATGGTGCTATGTCATCTTTGCCTACGTCTTCACTTTCATCACCGGCTACTTCCTTCTCCGCCAGACTCATCATATTGTTCGTGTGCGACAGTCATACCTTGGAAGTCAGAACTCGATCACGGACCGAACCATCAGACTCTCAGGCGTTCCCGTGGAGCTACGAACCGAAGAGGCGCTGAAGGAGCATATCGAGTCTCTCGGAATCGGTGAAGTTCGGTCTATCACTATTTGCAAGCAATGGAAAGAACTAGATAAGCTCATGGATCGTCGTCGTAAAATGCTTCGCAAGGTTGAGCTCGCATGGACCGAATACTTTGGCAGTGACGGTGTGAAGCACAGTGCGCGGAGGTCGATTCCTGTCAGTTCGCTGTCCCAGTCGTCAGTTATTGCGCTGACCTCTGACGAAAGCTCTGTGCCTTTGCTTCACGATCATGCGCCGTCTCCGTTGCCGAATGTTATCAGCGGCACGCCCCCCATCGGCAGACGCCGTCCCGTTTTGCGACCAGGATTCCTGGGATTGTTCGGCAATTTGGTGGATAAAATCGACTTCTACACGGCCAAGTTGGAGAAGCTGGATCAGCAGATAAAGCTCGCGCGTCATAAGGAGTACAAGGCTACGCCTGTGGCGTTTGTCACTATGGGCTCTGTCGCGAGCGCACAGATGGCCGCACAGGCAGTTCTTGATCCTCAGGCTTACCGTCTTATTGCTCACAATGCGCCTGCCCCCCACGACGTCATCTGGCCGAATCTTTACAAGTCCAAGCTCGAACGACTATTCCGACAGTGGATGGTGACGATTATCATTACCCTTGCGACAATCCCCTTGGCATTGTTTGTCGGATTCTTGGCCGCCTTCCTTGAGAAGGACTCCATCGCAAAGTTTTGGCCGTCATTGACCGAAGTATTGGACAAATCTGATCTTCTGAATGCGTTGGTGACCGGTTTCCTTCCTACCTTGTTATTCACGCTGTTGAATGTTTTAGTGCCGTTTATTTATAACGGACTATCCAATCTTCAAGGATACATTTCCCACGGCGATGTGGAATTGTCGGTCGTTGGCAAGAACTTTTTCTATATTTTCGTCAATCTATTCCTCCTCTTCACGGTTGCTGGTACAGCAAGTAAGCTGTGGGCTATACTCAAAGACACAACGAGTATTGCGTACACTTTGGCGAGGTCGTTGAAGTCGATGTCTCTGTTTTATGTCGACCTTATTATTCTTCAGGGGATGGGGATGATCCCATTTCGATTATTGGAATTTGGCGTAGTATTTAAGTATCCGTTCAAGAAGATCTTTTCGAAGACCCCACGAGGTGAGGACGTCCCAGTTTACAGTTTAGCGGAGATTTCGTCTTTTAACACTCATTCGTACAGATTTTTACAACTTGTCGAAGCCGCCTAATTTCAATTATGGATTTTTCCTGCCACAGCCGTTGTTGATTTTGATTGTTTGCTTGTCATACAGCTGCATGTCAACGAAGATCTTGAGTTTTGGGCTGGTCTACTTCATTCTGGGTTATTTCACCTTCAAGTACCAACTTTTGTATTGTAAGTGGTGGTCTATTCCTTTGCAGCGAAGTGAGCATCGCACTAACCATATAATGATCTAGCTATGTCGCATCCCCAGCACTCGACCGGCAAATCATGGCCTATGATCTTTTTCAGAGTATGCATTGGCTTGATTATCTTCCAGATCACCACCGCGGGAACGCTTGCTTTGCAAAAGGCGTTTTATCTGTCTTTGCTTTTGGTTCCCCTTCCCATCGTGACACTGATCATTATGTACAATTTTTACGATCATTATTTGCCGTTGTCGTACTTCATTGCGCTGCGATCTTTGCTGAACAACGACATTCAGCGACAGAGGTCCCGAACGCTTGACGAGGAGCGCGAGCGTAACCAGGTTTACATTAACCCAAATCTTGTATGCCCGTTGGAGGACCCTTGGATCGCGGATGAGGCGGGCAGGCCGATTAACGTGCATTATGACTAAAGGCATCGGTGTTCGTATTGTTGTCTGATTTATGAGAGTTTCGAGACACATGCCTATCGCAATGAGGTGTATAAAATGGCGCTGGTAGTGTTTTTTGCCTGGAGTTTTCTTTCCTTTATATTTTTCTTCCACTTGTATAATTCTCGTTTGGATATTTTTTGTCTCCTTGCTTTGTAGAGGAAATTTTCTGGGTTCTAATGTTCTTCTCCAGCTGAGGTTGGCGCTTGAAAACAAGTCCATCATAGGAAGATGGACAACCTCTGGGGATCACCGATGGATAGAGGTGTGGGATGGGAATCGGACTTCTAGTGGTGGATTTCATTACTTCATATTAGAAATTTGTCCTCGTTCTGGCTATAAGCACATAGACTTGACGAGGTATATATATAATATCAGTATGTCGCAGCCGTGTAATTGAGTGATAGTTGAATTATCATTTCGGTGTAACCTACTTCATCCGCAGGCTGGGCAGCATTTGGCCCGACAGGACGCGAAGCGAAGGCACCTAATCCGTTGACCACGATCTGGCAGGACGACATGGAGCCAGCACCAACCAAGAACGATATAGAAATTGCATGTACGACACCACCAGCCCTCCGACTCCCCAACACGCGGGGACGCGAACACAAAAGCGAACGCGCCGTCCGCGCGGAAAACTGAAGCAGGAATGGGCATTTGGACGGTCGTTCCGGTCCCCTCGGGTCTGCCAATGAAGACAGACCCAGAAAAAAGACGTTTCAAGATTCACTCTGGCCTGGAAATGACATTCATCAAACGGTATGGAATATATAAACAAAGAGAGATGAACAACACGGAATATACCAGGTCGCCGCACAAAGAAAAAAAAAAAGAGAGCGAAGGAAAATAAAAAAGTTGGTTTTAAAGTGCTCAAAGCCCTGCATTGCGTTGGCGCGGTTATGCCGTCACCGTGCAAGTGTTTTTTTCAGTTATACACGAGATGTCAGCTTTTAAGGTACGATAACCTTGTGGACCCTTGGCGACGCGCTTGACGCGTTGGTGACAGGTGAAAAAAAAAGTTCCGAGAGTAGAAGGATTTCTTGCGTAAACTAGAAAAAGAAAATAAAGACATTATAATTCGCGCGAGAATTGGAATTTTTATCTGTAGGCCAATCGGCAAACAGACAGCATATGTGAATGTCGACGAGGTGGTGGTGATCGACTTTTGTGACCAGAGCAAACAAAGAAGAAAATTCAAGTGATGAACTAGCGAACAGAAGACTAGAAATTTCTTTATTTCCCATCGCAAACAGCAACGCCATATTCTTTCTTTCTATGTCGAACTTGCAAGACAAGAAAGGAATCCGGATCATTTAAAATTGAGACTTTTGGTTTCGTTCATTTGAAATTTCTCTGCGGGCACGCTATCTAAAGAGCTGGGTTCACTATTATTGTGGCCTAACTCCGGTCTCCATCGCGAAATCAGGATCAGTTTTGATTTGCCATTCATGCGTCATCACAGATTACGAAGCTAGCTAGATTCTCAAACTTTGCGAGATATTCATCTACAGTCGGTTATTTCTTTTCGTTTTTTACTTCGATCGGAGTTCAAGTGCATCGCATCTCGCGAACGATCAATCACTCAGCAGCATCACTACCGCGCTAGTCTTGTCTTGTTCTACTCGGCTGCTCATCATGTCTGCAACTGATGCATCGTCTGGCAAAGTCAGCTCAAAATTGCCATCCAGGCATAGCACTCTAATGAAGCGGCGAAGGAGACGGCCGGCTCAGGAGGAGGAGAACTCTGACTCTACTGGCAGCGGATCTTCGAGCGATACGTCAGGCGCTAGCATGGAAGAGGTCGAAGATGACGATGCATATGATGGCGATCACGTTTCAGATTCGCTTAAGAAGGCGCAGAGCCAGGGTCAAGCCGGTGTAGTATCCTCTTCGGTTGGATCTGACTCGCAACCTCAACGAAAGACACAGCCTCCTAGAAATGAGCGGTTCTCGGCACGCAGCAAATGGGAAGTATTTCCAGATGTTGTGACTACAGATGGACAGCTGGACGCGCAGAAATTAAGCAATGCGAAGGTCGGACAACCGAGCCCCGCGAACTCGCGGCCTCAAAAGGACACTTCAGACGTTCGATACCTGGATTCTCGGTACAGTTCTCAAGATGTTCGCCGTAGCCACATCCAGGGCAGTCGCTACAGTCAGAGTCAAGACATACGTGCACCATCGCAAGACATTCGCTCAAGTCAGGACATTCGGTTTTCCCAAGATCCTCGCTCCGTCCGAGCCGGCCAAGATGCACAGCAACGTGGAGCATACTATGGCGAGTATCGCACTGGCGAGCGACCTCCGAGAAGTGGATATCGGAATGACCCGACGTACCATATGTGAGTAATTGAGCATCGACTTTTAGAGTGCCCGCGTCTTGTTTCTGGCCTAACACCGCTTCTCATTACAGCCGAGCAAATAACTTAAATTTTCCACATAATCCGACGCGAGACATGCTAGAGAAGATCTTATTCGATGGCCCTCTGTACGTCAAACTTCCGGGATCGCAGAATTCCATAATCATCCGAGGTTACACCAAGAAGTTTCATGTTCAGTCGATGCAGTTCAAGCCTGAGCGGAAGCCCATCAGACTTTCATTGCCGAATATGACGGCCAAGATTGTTTTTCCTCCCAAAGAATCGTCTCCGCCGCCGCAGCAAGCAGCCCCGCCAAAGGATGTCAAGAATGAAGGCCAGGGTTCGTTAACTAATGGGCCCGCTCCGTCTATGACAGTATCCGCGAATCGCGAAACTGTTAGCGAACCCATCGTTCCTAGCGTGGCTGATGTAAGTGTTGTCGAGTTAGGGCATTTTGTTAGCGCTACTAATCCGAAGCATCAGCAGGGAGCCGCGTCACACTACGGTTACCAACAGCCGAATAGAGCAAACTGGACGCCTCTTGCTCCGACTAATAGGAATGCTCGAAGCTCGACTGGGCAGTATAGTCGCGAGTCTAACTACGGGACGATCAACGGCCAGAATCATCTGTCCATGGGCGCGGCCGAAAATTTTTCTCTTGCGAATCAAATGGACGATCCAGATGGACTTGGATTAGTATCCGGACAATCAAGCCCCGAGTTACCACAGAAGATCCTCGTCAAACTTCCCAGTTCAACCGCTCGATCGGAGATCCCCATCGTGAAGGGTCAAGAACAGACCGACGTACAGGATCGTACTGAATCTGCACGACAGCTGTTTGAGGATGAAGAAGAAGGGACTCAGCCGAAGGTCCGCCTACCTCCGCCGACTGTCTACGAGGTTTCAAAACTGAAAGCGTCTCAGATTCCAGTTTTGCCTGCTCCGCCGGTAGTAGTGTCATCGCCTGCTCCTCCGCCACAGCAGAACAATGTACCTTCTCACTTTTCTGACTACCGAGATCGTACTGCAAGCCCGACAGTTCATTATGCAGGGAGTGGAATTCCTGCGGAGTATAGGCTTACACCAGACGTCATGCACCAGCCGTTGCCTACCAAGGTGTTGAGCGTGGCCGATATTGAGGCACCTATACCACAGCAAAGCCCAGTGGACGGGGCATTAGCTCAGCAAATTCAGCAGCAACAACAACGTGCGAGATATGGATATATGCAGCGACCGCGTGGCAACTCGAGCGGATATCATAGTTCGCGACATGATCGGTCTGATAGTCAGTCAGCGTACTATTACTCGCAGCTAGGGCACGATAAAGGGCAATCCATTATGCGGAATATGCTTCCACGAGCCTACGCTGAGTACGGCAGCGGCATGGATGCAGTCACAACGGCATCTGCGCCCTACGGGAGCATCCCAGCGATGGTCATGCCTGGTGCCCCTCCACTTGTCCCGGTCGCGGTGCCGTCGCCTGCGCCCATTATGGGTGGGAATAACATGATAGCCCAGGAGACTAACGGCATGGTTTACTTTTATGATCCCATGCAGTACTACCAATACTACAGCGAAAATGCGCCAACGCCGCCTGCCTCCGCGCCGGTCGTGGTGCCGGTTGCGTCGCATGCGCCGCAGGTCGATGGCAATGTCTACTACTTCCCGCCGTTACCTCCTCCTCCTCCCGCCGCGACAACTTCACAGCCTCTCGCGCAGCCTGCCTTTTACACGCAGTAATCACGCTTGCCCGTTAATGTCTTATTTTTGTTACTTTATTTCCCTCGCGGCGACATTTATTTATACAGACACATTCACTATTTCGCAGTCAAAACGATATGTGTCGCGCTTGAAAAAGGGCGATTCTGTTTTGTTACTTCTGCACCGCTCATGTGTAAACACCTTTGTGGGCCACGGTCATCGAGTGGTCTACTTTTTGGCTTTTGCAATATTTGTGCTAGATAGTACTGAACGTTATACAGATATGATTTGGCACTTTGAGAGATATTTTTGTATGTATTTGCAGTTAATTTGATGCGAGTTGGCATAAGATGGATTTTCGTAAGGGGAACATCATGTGACGGCGTTGGGAGGAATGTAATCAGCGGGACGGGCGGCCCGTGCAGTGCGCAGTGCCCAGGACTACGCCGGTGGATGACGCGGCGTCCACTTCCCAGAGACCCGCTCCCGTTCTTCTATCGTCTTTCCACCCCCAGCTGCCTGCAGTCTTCTCCCCCCTTCCGTCGTCGCCCTACATTTCCCTGTCCGCTGTCGCTCTTATCTCCAGAAGTTCTTGAAGAGGTTTCGATACTGCAAATGTCGTATCTGCTGTCTGCTGCCCAGGCGGCGCCGTCCGCGTCGGCTGCTCCGACAGACCCATCACGATTGGTTCAGGTCAAAGTCAAGTACAACGAGATCACGCGGCGATTTAATCTTCCGTTGTCGGACTTCAAGTTCTCTCTCTTGCCCAATGCAATCAAGGCGGTGCTGAACTTGCCTTCACATCACGCGGTCGTTATGTCGCGTTACTCTACTTCCGGAAAAGGATTCGTTCCGTTGGACTCGTCGGCTGCTTATCACCGCTTGCGTCACTCCATCTATGTGAAGTACAAGGCAAAGATCGAAGTCCGCGACGCTCACGCGGAGGATGTCAGCGCAGAAATTTCTCCAGAGGCTGATGCGCCGGTCGTCAATGCTGTCGCGAAGGCCGAGGAAACCGTCGCAATGCCAGACCACACGCTGAAGGCGATTATCCAAGAGGAAGTTGATAAGCGCTGCAGCGTTATGGAGGAACAACTGCGGTTGCATGTCCAGAGCGCCATCGAGGATCGTTTGCAGCGAGAGGCCGTGAAGACCGAAGCGGCCGCCTCGGCGGCAAGTGCCGATCCCACAGTTCCTGATAACCTGACCGCCGTATTCGGCATTCGCTGCGATAATTGCCTGGCCGATGTCGACAATACGAAGTGCTACCATTGCAACATCTGCAAAGACGGAGACTACGATATCTGTGAACATTGCGTCCGCAGCGGATACCATTGCCTCAGCGACAGCCATTACCTCAGCGAGCGCTTCGCTTCCAACACGAAAGTGCTTTTTACCCCTCCACCTCCATTGCCGAGGCCTTTGACGAAGCTTCGTTCCCCTCCGGTCAGTGTCGCGGAAACCCCTGCGACGACTTCATCCGAAGACCACAATGCTATCTGTGACTGCTGCGATAAGGCGATCCGCCAAGTTCGTTTCAAGTGTGTCGACTGCCCGGACTTTGATCTCTGCCAGGACTGTTTCCAGATGCGGTCGGTTGCCCATCCGCGACATACTTTTGTCGAGATTAAGTCGCCCGGGTCGTATGTGCGCGCCTCTCGTGGGCCGCTTGCTCGTCACTTTGGCGTGGTCTGCGATGGCGCTCGATGTGCCGGTGCGAAGAGATGC
This sequence comes from Lipomyces sp. NRRL Y-27488, assembly GCA_030556275.1. Taxonomy (NCBI): domain Eukaryota; kingdom Fungi; phylum Ascomycota; class Lipomycetes; order Lipomycetales; family Lipomycetaceae; genus Lipomyces; species Lipomyces sp. NRRL Y-27488. The sequence goes on from JAKTPS010000004.1 coordinate 76,353, forward strand.
ATAGTTGGTGTGCGATACAAGTGCGCTATTTGTGAAGATTTTGACCTGTGTGCGAACTGCGAGGCTTCGCCGCTGAACGATCACAACCCGACGCACCCGTTGATCAAGATCAAGCTTCCTGTCAAGGAGCTTAGCGTGGTTGCCATGGTCGACGATGCCAAACTTGGCGGCTCTGCTCCGTGTGCTCATGAAGAGACTGTCGTTTCTGAAATGGAAGAGGAAGTTGAAGACTCAGTGGTCGAACCTGAGACGGCCGCCGATGCCGTGTCTGAGGTTAGCGGGAGCATTGATCTCATCAACCTGAGCGACAATGTTGCGTTTGCCGACGCTGCTGATGATGCTGGTCCCTTGAGCGCGTATTTTGTCGAGCAGGGTGTTAAGGACGGCGAATCGTTCCGACCTGGCCAATTGTTTTTCCAGTCGTGGTCTGTAAAGAACGACGGCGCCGGCAGCTGGCCGGCAGGTGTTACGCCTGTGTTTGTTGGCGGCGACAAGATGTTTGCCGGATCTGCCGACACCGCGAATGTGTCCATCACGCCTTACAAGGTAGCTGTCGGGGAGACAGCGTGCTTTGCCGCGATGCTGAAGGCGCCGGCCTCGGCGGGCACTTACACTTCGTTCTGGAAGATGGTGACCGAGAGCGGTGAACGGTTCGGCGAGAACCTGTGGTGTGAGATTAAGGTCGAGGACGCAAAGGAGGCAGTTGCGTCCAGTGACGAGGAGCATATGAAGGCCAAGTACTTTGATGCTCCGGCTGCCATTTTCTCTGGATCGTCGCCGATTGCGACGACGGCGAAGCTGGGCAGTGTGGCGAGCTCGGTTGTTGCGCATCCCGATGACGAGACCGAGACCGCGTCGACCGCGGCGACTGAGTCCAGTGGCACGGCGGTTGCTGCTGATGAGCATGACGACGACGCTGCGACGGAGGTTGAGGCTGAACTTGAAGGTGGCTTGGTTGAAGTTTTGTCTGCCGCCGATCAGTATGCTTCGGAGCAGGAGGAGTACGAGGACGCTACGACGGCCACGGTTGCGAGCAGCGAGAACTACGATGGATACGAGCTTAGCGAGGATGATTTCGAGTTTGTGGACGACTCGGACGTGTCTATGTAGCGGGGCAATCTATATATGGATCTTGTGTTTCTGCGGTGGTGTTCGAGCTGATCAGGTTGTAGGTGGCGGGGGGAGCTCTTAGGTTAATTTTTTGTGGTCTGTTTTTTTTTTCGTTAATTGTTTGCTATTATGAATGGATTCCTCTCTCTGTGAATTGTGACTTTGTATGTTTTGTTGGTTTTCTCTTGTCTGTTGTTTTTAGACTCGGCAACATGGATCTGAGCAACAGGCCCCGGCATGTGGTAGGTTGCTGTTTCAGGACAGTACGGACCACTCTTTCTGCTCCTCTGGACGAGTTACAGGCCTCGGTCGGTCTTCTTTCGATGTGGTACTTGGCGCGTCTAATCAATGTTAAACCGGGAGAGAGGGCAGGTATATAATTATTCGAATCGGGGCATATCATACATGCCTGTCTCAGACTGGAAGGTGTGTTGCAGAGGCGTTGGGCATGAAGCCATTTATATGACATGGTCCGAACAGCCGAGCTCTGTGAGCTGCTCAGGCACATGCCCACACATTCTTAGCCCGAACAAGTTTGTCTCATTAACACCACATAAGAGCCAGCACTGAAAGCACCAGAGAAAGATGTTTAGTAGCATGCTATATTGCCATGCTTATCTGCAGATGTTTGTCCGGCGCGGGGTCTAAGCCGGACGGTCGCGGTTTGTGACCAAAGCCAAAATAGGCTTTTTCGCTAAGCGGCTATCTGAGTTTCCGCCGTCAGCCGTCAAACTAAGCCCGTCGCCAGCAAACCACCGGCCACGGGCTGCACGCTTGCTGGACGCACGATTGTTTTTGCAAAGCAGACAAGACGGCACGAGATGCAAAACAAGCTGCACAAGCGGTCTGGACTGCAAGGGGCGGGGGGGCGGGGCACAGCCTGGCTGGCTGGCGGAAGGCGGTCACGGAGTGCCCGGGACCGGAAGGCCGTTCAGGGGTCGGCGGAACAGTCACGTGCAACGCCGTGCGGGTCTTGTACAGGGTTTTGCCACACGGAGCGCGCCGCACGGGGCCCTAGCCCTCGTGGGCGGGGTGCTCCGAGAGACCTGCGACCACCGGCCATCCCAACTCCGTTCTCTTCCTCGTCCACCACGGCCTGCACCTGCTCCTGCCCTCGCCCGTCTGATTCCCGGCCGGGCTCGTCTGCGCAGTCGTGATCCTCGGCCGCCGCCCTTCCCGCCTGCCGCGCGCTCGCTCCCGTGCTCTGCTCCGTCCGAGGCTGCAATGTCGCTCTCGTCCGCCCCGTTCCCGGCCGGAGGTCTCCGCCTGGCCCCGCCCGCCGCGTCCCCGGCCGGTCCGGCGCCCCAGGTCTTCTACGTGCGTTTTTCAGAGGCCGCGCTGGCCGAGCTCATCCGCACGGCCAGCGCAGACCCGTCCGCGCTGTCGCTGCAGCTTGGAAAAAGCCCGGTGAGTAGTCCCCCACCACCGCTGCAAGCGCGTAAGCTTAGCGCGCCGTGGGTTATTCCTGGAACTGAATGATTTCGTTCCCCCACCGCGAGCCACTCCGGCCATGCTCCGCGGACGCGCACTACTTTGCAGTCTCTTGCAATACGGTCTGCAGAGCTAACATGTCTTCAGGGCATCAACATAGGAAAGTCGGGCTTCCATCCCCTCTCGGTGGCTAGTGAAGCGGCCTCGCTCGATGTCTACGCGCTGCCGGCGGGTGGTTCGGCCGCGCGGGCACCCACCGCTCCCCTCCAGCACGTCGGCCATGTGTCCCACCGCCTAAAGGTCGAGAACAAGGCAATAGAGAATGCGTCTTCCAAACTCAAGTCGCAGAACGAGGCTGCATTGCGCGAGAAGGAGGCAATGAAGTACGCTTTCGCGTTGTACGACGAACATGTCAATTGCACTGCTAACTCGGCCTTTGTCCAGAACCACGCTGATTGACCCGATCTCTCGTCCCGGGTCTCGGCAATCTCAAAAGAACTTTTCCACTCCGTCGCCGCGGCTTGCGCCGTCGTCCCCTCACCTTTCGTCAATTGGCGGAAGCACTCTTCACAAATCTCGCCCGGCGCTCGCGCCATCGTCGCCCAAGGCAAGCAACATTATGCGGTCCTTGCTCATGCGCACGTTGCATCTCCTCGCTGTCGAGCAGCCGTGCACCGTGCAGACGGTTGTTCAGAGAACCAAATCGAACGCCGACGAGATCCGGTCATTGTTGAAAGAACACGCCGTGCCTGTTGGCCCAGAAAACGGGGACGACACAAAATACAAGCTCCTCGACACCGCATACAAGGAGCTGCGGGTGTGGGAGTGGCGGGCATATGTGCCCTCGAGCAGAGATAAGGTCATCTCGCGCGCGACTGAGGCGTTCAAGAGGCTGGGCATACCTAGCGATGATCCGCTATGGATGAGACTCGTTGAGCCGAGGCAGCGTCCTAATCTTGACGACATTGCCAGGAGTGAGCCGTCCGTCCAGCCAAGTCAATCCGAGCTTCTCGTGCCGAGTCTCAGACTGGATGATATTCCCTTGCCTGCGGCAGCACCTGCGCCTGCACCTGCACCGGCAGCGTCAAAAAGCACCTCATCATCGTCACTGGTGTCGTCCCCGGGCACTCCAGGAACTGTGTCATCGCCCGCAGCCTCTTCAAATAGTGGAGTTAAGCGTGTTGGGGGTTTATTGTTGAGCTCCTCATCTCCACCGAAGAAAGCAAAGACGTCGGACGAGAAGTCATCATCCTCAACGTCCGCGCCATCAGCTGTGAAGGACAAACCAATCAAGAAGGAGAACCAGGAGCCGACTCTGAAGGTGGAGCGGTCCTCCAAGAAGTCGAGCGAGTTCCCATCGAGATCCTCGACCCCAGTTGCTGGGTCGACCAAAGATTTATCAACAAAAGACTCTGCAACAAAAGACTCTGCAACAAAAGACTCTGCAACAAAAGACGCTGCAACAAGAGACGCTGCAACAAAAGACGCTGCAACAAAAGACTCTGGCATTACAATGAAGAAAGTCAAGCGTCTAGTTCCAATTGGCGAGAGGTCGGGTAGATCGTCGTCGCCGTCCGTTGTCTCCAAAGAGACTGGATCTACTCCGTCCACCACAGGCATAAAAAAGAAGGCGATCAAACGTGAGCGTATAGATTACTCGTCGGATTCTGACGGCGACACGCCACTGCAGTACTCTAAGAGGTCCAGGCCAAAAGACAATGCGGACGACAACGGCAAGAAAAGCAAGTCTGTTGCTTCGTCTGCTCCGTCAGGATCTACAGAAGCCATGGAGCGGTCGCGGTCATCAAGCTCGTCCTCGTCGGGAGGCAAGTCGCCGCGAAAGCCCTCCCCACTGGGCGCTTCGCCGCCAATTACGGCAGAGGATCTTGTTGAGGACCCTCACAAGACAGGATATGTCAGCGAGAAGGAAAAAGAGAGAGAAAAGATGGAGCTGCGACGGCTGGCTCACCGGTTCAAGACGTCCTACGAGGAATACAAGTCTCTGTTTGACGAAGTCCGGCAGTTAAAACACGCAATGGAGTCTGGAGGAACCTTGGCGGGTGGGAAAAACATTGGGATCGGAGGTGAAAAGGCATATGAGGCGAAACGGGAGAAGTTGCTGCATTTACATAACAAGCTCGAGACTTGGAAACGACGACTTTGGCGCGCTGCGCCGCGATTTACCGGATAGTAACACGGTTGAAGCATGCATTGGGTTTTTGTTTAATTTTGTCACTTACATTGGAATATCTATTGGAAGCGCATTAGCATTAATTAAATTATTTTGAATTGGTCCGTAAAAGAATAGTTCTGCCTTCATATGTGTGCAAATAAACGACTGTCTGGGAAGCGAGCGAGTGTGGTGCTCCGCTATTGTCACGCTCTGCCAGACAATCTACTGGGCCTTACACTATACGGGACGACGCCATGAGTGTGCGATATTATGAGTTTGTAGAACTAACTGATAATTGCATTCGTGTTGACGGCCACCGGGCTTCCAAAGAAGAGCTGTTTACAAGCTCATCATCCCAGCCCGTTTCTCAATGAAGTGCCCATTGGCCGACAGTAAAATCAATCTTCAGTTTCGGTTCGCTCCATCGCTCCTTTCATCCTTTCCTCTCTCCTCCCCATGCTTGCTTTCGCACAATCAACACTGCGGGACTCCGAAGGTAAGTTTTTCAGCTGAACAATGGCAATGGCGATAATGACAGCGTTGACAGAACGGCAATAGCAGCAGGCAACAGCAGCAAGAGCAACAGCATTGTCTGCAGTTATTATGATGACGGGGACAGAATCAACAGGTTATAAACCCACCGATTACAGGAGCGGCCCCTAGATAATCGGACGATTGGGTATGAACCAAGACGAGGAATCCGGGGTACACTCGGCAGGCCCTCGCGAGCAAAGCTACCCAGTTTTGGAATAGGGTATGATTGGAGAGGTCTTGGCACATCTGCTCAGGAGAACCGACCGAAACTCGGTTGGGCGATTGTCTCGTTGTAACATACAACACCGGAGTATTGTCACCAGTCGATGAGTTCGTTCGTTACCAAGGCAGGCAAGCGAGCGGAAGTCGCGGAAGAGGCTTTTGTTCGGGCTCACGTCGATGATGGCCCTGCCCCAAAGCGGATGTCCCAAGCGAGGTTAGAGTCTTGGGGACGCACAGACGGAAGCTTCGCCGGCATCGCCACGCTTTACGGTTGCGGTCGAATTCACCCAGGACAGCAAACGGCCGACGCTACTGCCACATCTCACCTCGGTGCGCAGGCTTAATCTTCCAGATCGACCACCCGCATCTCACAATCCTCCATTGTAATAACGGTTTGCAGGTGTAGAAAGACTCGCGCGCCGGGAAACTTGTTCGGAGAAGTTGCAGCAAGCTTGATTTCTTGCGTCGGAGGTTTTTTCTTTACGGTCCGCCCCGATCCGCCTGGATGGTACGTCAAGTCAATCTCGTCTCGACTTTGGTTGGTTATTGTTGGGCGTTGGAGGGCTGACAATCGAGCTCCAGTTGGCCGCATAAGTTAGAATGCAGCGACCCGAGGGTATCTCTCTTATGCTCGTGGAGCTGGGCGCAGTCTTCTGCTTCGGACACTTGCTGGCATTCATCGTCTTTGGATTTATCCGGATTCTCACGGGAGTCTCAATACTGCGCCTAGGCTACCTCTCCATCAGACACATTACCTTCACGCTGCGTGCTGGAATTGCGGTTGAGATCGGCCGAGTCCAGATAAATTTTCACAGACCAGCATTTTCGAGGCCGTCTTGGATCACGCTCACGATCGCGGACATTTCGCTCTACGTCGACTCCCTTGACGATGACGTTTCTGCCTCACCGGCGTCCTCCGGGTCGGCCCCCGGCCACTCGCCCTCGCACTCCCCGCGTCCGTCGCTTTCTCGAGCTCAATCAACTTTCTCGGGGCCGACCATCGAGCGCGACGACGCAATCCGTATTTTCGTTCATCGCTTGTCGACCGCGGTGCTGAAGGTCCATCGTTTGCTAAAGTATCTTCGTCTCATTGATCTGAGCATTCGGAATGTTTCTATAGTCACCGAACATCTCGGCACGATTCATATCCGCAGTGCGGTTTTGCATGCCGACGTTGTCAATCCCGACTTCAAGATTCCTCATTACTTTTCCACGGCGTGTGACCAGGCAGAGCTGAAGAACGGTATTATCGCTGCCGTGACGTGGCGCTTTGCGGTGAAGGATGTGTTTTATTCGCCTGATCGTGCGCATGCAGAGGAGATTCTCGATATATTTCAATTTGATTTGCACGAGACCTTCTACAAGCAGACGCTGCACACACGCGAGGTGCATTTCAACATTCGGATAGGAAACTTTAGCGTGCCTTATGACTCTCTTGTGACTATGCACACCCGGCTCAAACTGCGCAAGGAGCGAATCCGTGCCCGCACTCCCAAATCGCAGCAGCGGCCCCGGATTGTTCTCCCGGATACACAGTCTCCGACAGATCTTCCTCCCGAGTTCTTTACGTTTGCGTACGGTCTGCTGGATGTCATCCGAGAAGTGCGAGTTCACGCAGCAAAACTGGGAGTATACAAATTTTCTCCGCGGACTACATTTGACGAACCTGACTCTCCGACGTCTCGTCCGATCGCATTTAATCTCACCATGAAAGATTTCACGATTGATTTTCGCCGACTCGAGCCAAACAGCCCCGGACACCGAATGTTTTTCGAGCACACAGACGTCTCGCACCAGGCTATCCTTACTGCTATTGCGGTGACCGTCGGTTTACAAGACGCGAAGACTTGCGTGCAGGACGAGCTCGTTTATATTCCCATGATTACCATGACATCCACGACCAATTTCGTGCGCAAATCGCTCGACATATTCGCGCGCAAGGAAACAGATCAGAACGCATCTCTACTAAAGGGCAGTCTGACGATCACGTCTCCGGCGGTTGATGTTCGCGCAAGGCATCTTCCTTTGTTTGTCGCAATGCTCTCAGCTGCGAAGGCTAGGAAGGGTACCGTTTCGACTGGGGCGTCGACGATTAAGCCGTCAAAGAAAACCATGTCGCGAAAGAATGTAATCAGATTAGTTGAGATTCTGCCGCGCACGATATTCAAACTGAGCATTGAGGAGCCCGGAGCTAGAATTAAGGTCGCCGACGTGGATGCGGAATTGCTGCACTGTGAGGATCCTGACTATAAGAATATGAAGTACGAAGACGACTCTCGACTTCTAGCCACATCCTGCTCCATCATATCCTGTCAATTCGAGTCGTCACATACCTCAACGCCATACTCTCGCTATGGTGTTGTGACGTCGCTCCGGTTGTCGGACTTTCGAACTTGGCTACGCAGTCCGCTTGGTCCTCGCTATGATCTCGTCAGAGCAGAACTATTGTCAGTCAAAATTACTGCCGAGACAAGCCCAAATCTTGACGTATCGGTGGCCGGCTTTATCGGCTCTTTCGGGCTCTACCTTACGCGGCCAGAGATTATTGACAGCGTGAAAGATTTGATGTCACATATTCGATTTGAGATCAAATCGTTGGAGCAAGTGGCAAAAGTCGAGAAGCAGGTCACTGCGCCAGATAAGAAGCTTGGCTCGAAAGTCAAGCAGAAGCAAAATCCTCTGCGCTCCCTTCCGGCATGGCTTTCGCATGTGCGCCTTGAAGGGTCAGATGTTACACTTTCTGCGTCAAGTGTGGACGCGAGCGCTCCAGCTGGCGCCAAAAACACAAGCGGAGGGCTTTCGTCACAGATCGAGAATTGGATAGTCGAATACAAGCCGCATGTTACTCCGCACCATGGCAAGATTCGAGGTCGACGTCAGAATAGGTCCACGCCAGATGGCACAACCTCGCCGCGATCGCCGCAATCGCCTGACCCTGAAAATGGCGTGTGGCCGAAAACTCGTGACATGGATAGGCGTCGATTGTCTGTCGCTGTGCGGGGCTTGGAAATATGTGCAATTGACGCGGCGGGCGTGGCGAACCAGACAACGCCGGTTATGACAATTCCGGATATCGAGATGGCACTTGCAACATATTCCAATGAGCATGGCCCTATCGTGGAGACGAACGTCCTGCTGAAGAAGATGAACCTCAACTACTCCTTGTTCCACCACTACGCGATACTCCTCTCGGCTGAGGCAGTGAGGCAAACTTTTAGCCGATGGTCGGGGCAAACGAAGGCAGACGTCCCCGCTCCAACTGAAGTGGCGGAAACAGCGCATCGACGCAAAGAGCTTGTATATGTCGACATTCGGACTCATCATCTTCAAGTGAAAATAAACCTACCGACTGCGCCGGCGCTTATGCTGGAAACAGTTGGTCTAGAATTCACACAGCAGCCAAACGGAGTCCCACTCTTGCGCGCAAAGTTTGTGCGATTGTTTATTGCCTCTCCCAGAGTGCCAGACGCGTGGGAAAGATTTCTGGTGGCAAGGCGATTCCGCCTTGAGTTGAAGAAGTTCCACTCGCATGTCAATAATGTTCAGGGAAAGAAGTTCAAACCTGTCGAAGCCGGGGTGGTTGACGAAGAAATATTCAGTGATCGACTGCGGCCAGAATCTTCGCTGCCTTTGCCCGAGGACGATTTTCTCCTTGAAGCAGAAGGGTTTTCTGTCTCCATTCCATACGGTCTATTGATCTACCAATTGTTCGAAGGCATAGTCAGCTCGTTTAAGGCGATCAAGCAGCTTACTCATCAGTTCAAGTACCACTCGGACGAGTATGTGCTCGCTCCTCGTGCGGAAGAACCAAAGAAACTTCCACGCCTGCGTATGCGATCAAAAGTTACGGAAGTGTCGCTTGATGACGATCCCTTCGAGGCTCGGCTGGGCATTATATTCCGGACCGGTTTGATTGAGATGAACTCGCGAATAGCCAGGGACGCCGCATTCGAGGCAAAAGTGGAGGCTCTAGAGTCGGCGGCTAAGAAGCAAAAGGAGCAAGATGAGCATGACGTTAGCAAGACCGAGGATGGAACTGTGCCGACTATGAATCATGAAGACGTGAGCGGCGTCGATGGCGTGCCCGAAGGACACGGAATTCGCAAGAAAAATACTTTCAAGGGCATGCGAGCTGGCAAGCAGCGCCGGAGCAAACGCAAAGGTGGTGGAGCCTCGGTACCAATTCGGTATGCACCAACCGAGGCGGAAATGCCGTCCGACACGGCAAATATCTCTACGGAAGAAGCATACCAGAAATTACAGGAGCTGCATTCACAGTCCTGGATCCGACGGATCACGAAAGCGCGCCGGGCACGGACTGAGGCAGTTGAAGCGCGGAGACTAAAGCATGTTGGCGCAGACGACGTCGAGGTGAACACGACTTCAAATGAAAAGATTATCGCGATTTCTGATGCCCCGCCGTTGTTTCAGTGTTTATTTTACGACTCGAATGTCGTTATTGACAAGCCATCGTATCCGCTAAGCGACCTCAGAAAGTTTTTGCATGAAGTTGGTAAAGGCGTGCCAGAGTCGACGCAATTTACACTTTTTATTCCATTATTCGTTCAGTGGGACATGAGCGAGGCGCGACTGTTGCTGCGCGACTATCCGCTGCCATTTGTCCACGTGCCTCCAGTTGTTGCCTCTCAAGGCACCTCCAAACCGTCATGGTCGCTAAAGTGCGATTTTGTGATTGCGGAGGAAATATTCGACGAAGCTTCATCGCGATATGTGAATGTACCGATCGTACCTTCTCGATCCGGCCAGAAGAACGACTACGAGATTAAAGTGACAAGGACGATCTCTGCTGTTAAGATGTACTCGAAAATTGACTGCAACATTGCAACTTGCGATCCGACTCGTATTACTTGGGCGCCGTCCTTGCAGCCTGTGATTCAGCAAGTCATGATGACCTTTGACACGTTCACAAAGCCCCCTCTCGATCCGTCGGAGAAAATTGGGTTCTGGGACAAAATCAGACTCCTGTTTCATTCGAAGATTCGCTTCACGTGGCAGGAAGGTGCAGTTCACTTGCTTCTCAAGGGATCGCGTGATCCGTATGAAGTTACTGGCGCCGGATCTGGTTTCGCGATGTGTTGGGAGAATAATGTTGTCATGGACATCAACCCAAGCGGTGATCAGAAAGAATTTATGGTCGTCGACAGTGACAACTTTATGCTTCTCATTCCGGACTTTACCTATTACGTTCGACAAATGAATCGCATCTTTGAAGGCGCGGAGGAAACATCAAGCACGTTTTCCACGTTCTCGGACTATCAATCGCAAGCGAAGACGGAGAAGAATATCATGAATCTATCTGGCCGTGTGAGATGGAAAGTCGGAATTCTATTTGAACGTGAGCTTGAGGACGGAAAGCGCAGTTTTGATTTCATACCGCATTATAACGTTCAACTTCGTCGTCCGGATACCGTGGATTTGACAAAGCCTTATGATTCCTATGCGGGATTCAGAAGCAATTTCATCCACCTTGCCTTGTCCATTATGTCCCCTGGTGATCGCAAATGGGATGCTTTCTCAAATAATAATTCGCCGAGTGCTAACTCCATACATCTCTCGCCATTGAGCTTTGCCCACTTTTTCAAGTGGTGGGATCTGTTTGCAGGCGAATTATCATTGCCCGTCCGGAATGGCCGGTTGTTCCCGCCGATTACGGTGTCTAAGAAGTTCGGTCGGCATCTTGCTACGATTAAATATCAACTCGTCTTGTCTCCTTTGTCTATTTGTCATACCTATCTGCACAGGCGCGACGAGGACTGGGCCAAGATGCAACTGAAATCGATCGGTTTGAAAGTGCGGACAGACAGTTTCATGATGGATATCCACCAGCGCCGGGAACTTATGCGGTACACGGACAAAGTCAGCAAGACGACGTCTGTCCGCAGAAAGATGAGAATTAATGTCGCCGAAGTGGATTTCCATTCCGCAGACATTCGCGCCATGACTGCAACCTTCAAAGAGAGATCTCCCGAGCAGATGGTGTCCCAGATTGGCCGGAGCGATTCAGGCGCAGACTCGGGCGCAGTGTCGCCGTCGGGCTCACATACAACGGGTCCGCCTCTTCTCGGCAAGTTCAGGATTCCGGATAACGATCTCTCCTGGCTTGATATCGACGATTTCACCGAAGCGACAGCGTTTGTTGGGATTAATAATCTTTCTTCTGTAAAGATTATGCCATTTTTGTATACTCCTAGGTTTACATATTATCGGCAGACGGAGCACGACAAAAGCGATGATAGTTTAGAACCGGGTGGTACTGTCATTACACAGCCTTTTGGAAATGAGCCGTCTCACGAGTGTTTCATGGGACAAACTGGTAAGAGACTGCTGTCAGCACTGCGACCTATTTGTTCGCATCAGTTCTTAACTGTTATTAGACACGATGAAATTTCAAACCGAACTTATTGCGGCAAGAGCACGCGAATTGGAGAAACAAATAACTACTAGTAATGACATGGTGAATGAACTGCAAAAGACGGCGAGACTGTACACTGACAATACTGCGGTTCGACAGAGAGTAAATACAATTTCCATGGTCTTTTTGCTGACTGCATTATGCTGACTTTGTAATAGTTTATGAAGGCGAAGAAGGATGCTGAGATGTTGCAGTTTAAACAACACACTCTACATCAGCTGTGGCTGTCGCTATTGGAGGCGAGTGGCTACATTTCACGTGAAGAGATACTGAAGAACAAGCAGAAACAAGAGGAGGGACAACCTGTTGAATGCGCATTCGATGAAGGCTTATTCGCGAACGATACTCTCGACGTTACCGCCCGTTTGGAAATGCTGCGGAATCTTGGATCAGATTCTTCCATTGCCTTCAATAACAGATTTATATTTCACAATGTGCAGGTCAAATGGACGAATTCAGTCAGAAATGTATTCTTGCGATACACGCATCAAGTCGGACAGCGTCGCGGTCTAATTTACTATATGTCTCAACGGGCTGTCAAGTTTATCGATGATTTGGTAAAGGAACAGGAGGAAGCAAGGGTGCTAAATTCACTCAATATGAATCTGCCCGAGGTGTCCGTTCAAGATCTGACTCCTGCCATTCAAGTTGAGAAGGAGGAGGACACAAAGGAGAAGAGCGACTTGGAGGATATGGAAGAACGAGTCCTGAAGAGACTACAACCGACAAAGTCGAAAATTCAACGAAACCAGGATGCCACAGAGTCAATGATAGAACAGTTGCTTGGCGATTCCGGAAACAATTTTGTCGTTGCTGATGACGATAAGGGCGAAACAAGTGAACGTTATGAGGCCATGCACAAACTTCGTGATCACCATCACAAACTTCATGAGCACCACCATAAGCATCGTCATTCAGAGGATTCGGATAGTACAGCAGTCCGAAAAGTGTCTCTGGAAGATGTGGAAGACGAACTTCGTCCCACACATACATCCTCATTGAAGCCGGGCTCCTCCTCGCCAAAGCGCAGTTCTAGTCGGAGTGTGGCGTCACAGAGTACAGGTGCCAAAGACCAAACCCCAGAGACGGAGGATTCCAAATCTGTATCGTCCTCTGACGATGAATCTAGCGGGGACGAAATGGATGATGGCAAGTGGCACAAGAACGTTTTCGGAGATGTTGCCAATGACCTTCCCGACGATGATATGTTCAAGAACCTCGCCGATCAATATCTTGCACGCGGCAACTATGTTATACGCCTATTAAGTCCTCAGATTCAGCTACAGAGCGATGTCAACCCAGATTCGGCGTTACTGCTTACTTCTCAAAACATCGAGGTGAAGATTATTGCGATCATGGACAAAGACAAATTGGAAGATGATGTCAGCGGCTTGGTGCAGTCGAGATATTCGGCTCATATGGATAATTCGCAGTTCTTTGTCTTTCACAAGAAGGACATGTTGCGTCAATCTCAATGGTTGTTTGCTAGCAATACTTACGGCAGCACAAGAATGCAGTCAGCATTTGTGCCGTTTGCGCCTTCGAGTGCGCCTATTAATGAACCGAATCCGAATGCGGCCATATGGCCACCGTGGGCTCCGCTGGAGAGTATTTATGACGACAGTGCTCTCAAGGATTGTCAGATCGCAGAAAAGACCTCTGCTTCGTTGTATTTCGACAAACACAATTCGCTGCGGTTAAAGTATGGCGAGAAAGTGGTCTCGGCCAAGTCGGTTATCGGGTCTGCATTGACCCGTCAAGTGGACCAATTGTCGGTTGATTTTCCGAAGATTGTTGCTTCTGTCGACTCACTGCAGTACTACGCTGTGTATGTTATCATCATGGACTTGCTAATTTATTCCGAGCCGCATTCCAAGCGTTCGAACGAGCAATTGGAGAAGATCTTGTTGGCGACCGATTTCAGCGATTTGTCTGGGGCGTCAGATATTGTCGAGAGCCTCCAGCGTGAAATCCGACAGCTGGAAGAAATTCGATTGCAGTTCCAGGTTTATTCGAGCGATCTTGACGAACAAGGCTGGATCGATATGCGAAACGTTACCATGGAAATGAATAATGCGCGCCAAGAACTGTTCTTCATTATGAAGGCCATCACTGTTGGGCAGAGGCGACATGACGGCAAAGATGCCGAGACAACTGGTGTTTTGCAGTGGCTTATATCTGGACATCAGATTATTGCGCATTTATTGTTTGAAGACCGATCTCCATTCGTTGATCTCGCACTGGCAAATGGAACATTCAGACGTCTGGAGAACTCGGACGGCTCGAATCACAACACTATTGAGATTGATATGTTGCAGGGAATAAACCTGTTGAAGAATGCCCTATATCCAGAACTTCTTTCTCCTTACTTCGGAGCCATGAAGGAGTCCGACAAGAAGCGCAAGGCTGTAAGGGTATATTGGTATCTCCTCGAAGCCATAGGTGGAATTCCGGTAATGGACCATTTTGAAGTTGACTTGATTCCTCTGAAAATCCAACTCGAATATGACATTGGTCAGAAGCTGTTCCAGTACATATTTCCGTCAGACAAAGACTCTCCGTTCATTGTGTATAATGGACCACCGGGTATCGCGGACTCGAGTCATCCGAGTTCTGTTTCGGTTAACGCACGGTCTGGCGGTTCGGCCACTCCTACGTCTAATTCTGATGTCCTTTCCGACTCCGACCTTTCTTCGGATTCTGGCGACGACGCCGCATCAACTCGCTCGCAGTCAAGGTTCTCGTTTGGCAGAGGGCATGGCAACAAGGATCATGCTAACGGCAAGACAAAGCACACGGGACCTCTTGCCCACTGGGGAAGACATCGGAGTGGAACGGATGCTTCGCTGCCGAATAGCGTCAATTCACTGCGTCTGCCGTCGGGCAATAACAAGTACGGCGACAATGCGTCGGTCAAGTCATTCAGGTCTGGAAACAGTGATGGATCGCGACTTAATCTAGCTATGGGCTTGCCACGATCCCAGGAAGTGCATAACAAGATGGACGACGATTTGACAGAGATGGTGAACCGTGCTTCGAATTTCATGACGTTCGTCTATGTTACCATTCCGTCTGTTGTGCTTTGCATTAGTTATAAGGTAAGTTTTTGACCGAACCCTTGGTTTGTCACGCCATGTTCTGACCTATATTCTTCCGTGTAGGGAAAGTCGTCTCGGAACATTGAGGATGTCAACGAGTTTGTATTCAGGTTACCGGCTATCGAATACCGCAATAAAACGTGGTCTAACTTGGATCTTGCGTTACATCTAAAGAAAGGTAAAGGCTTTTTCTTGGTTGCTAGTGTCGTTACTGAAATTGCTTGCTAACCTTGTTTTCTTGCAATAGATGTCATAAAGACTTTAATCTCGCACACGGGAGCTATTCTTGAGAACAAGATCAGACACAGAGGACCGAGCTCGAAGAAGCGACGCCAGCAGCCGCTCATTAGACAGATAACCAACTACGCCGCGTTCACCTCGTTGGCGGATCTGACTACGGACTCTCTCACTTCGCCGACCTCGTCCAGCTTTTCGCGCTCGTCTTCTAATGCGCGCCTACCTGCTGGTTCTGGGCGTGACAAGAATAAGAAATAAGTTATATAAGTTTCGTGGGAGCTACTCTTTGTTGTTGATATGTGGGTGGTGTCGTTTTCTGTGTAATATTCGTAAATCTGTGTTTTTAGTATCGTAGTGTTCGTATTATGTTACGTTTATTTGGCTTTTCACGATTCTGTTATAATGTCGCATTCGCAATGTTTTTAATATTAGTATAGCTAAACAGTTTTACTCTTCGTCCCCTAAGTAAATTCTAAGACCTATAAGGCTCTTGAGTAATGGACTCCTCTGCGTAGAGAGAGCTCCGGATTTTTTGTGGGGAGGGTATTTTTTCCGCGACTTTTTATACCCTCGATTCAGGGGCTGGGTATAAAATGCGCACAGATTATCCCCCCTTTCAGGGGCTGGGTATTAATCATGCACGCGTATTGTCCCCGGTCCTCTGAACGGGGCCCCCCTTAGGCGGGGGTACTACGGTTCTGGAGGAACGAACTTTGCCCAATCAGCCCGCAGGCCCACCTTTTGCAACCTTCTCCTGGCATCAAGCGACAATATGAGCCTCCGCGCTGAACCCGATTTCTCTACGCCCAGCCTGGGTGTTGCGAGTCACGCCGCCGTGCCCTTCGCCGCGCCTGCTTCGAGGCCAACAAGCCAGGCCCAACCCTTACTGACTGAAATTATTAAAGCCAGATTACCGACGTCTGCCAGCAGACCTCTTAGCACGTGGAATGCATATCAACGGATGCAGAGGATAGCTGGCTCGGCAAAGACCACTAAAGAGATAGCTGCGGATTATGCTCGGATCGAGCAGGATCCTGGTCTCTTCGATCAGTTTCAATTGTCCATTCCAAATTACATGATAGCTGACGCTGCCATTGTCAGATTTGCAAAGTGTGTCTCAGCAGCAGCGGTTAGTAATCCGCACATTCAACTGATATGAATGAGAGATTTTAATAACCCAATTATTATATACATCAGAAAAGACTTGGCCTGGATCAGCTGGCTGAGTTCCATGTTGCTGTTGCCTCGAAATTCAAGGATCCTCATTCTGGAGTTCTGAAAACATTCCATCAAGGCACACCGATGTGTGATGTGATCTTTGCAGAACCCATGCAGACACTGCATGAACTGGCTGGTCACAGCCATGTTATTGGTAATACAAGACGGGACTGTTAAATTTCAGGATATTACTGCTAATCTATAATACTTAGAAAATATTGTTAGGAGCTCGGGATCGGCATCATCTGTCGTTAAGGCAACTCGTAAACGAGAGGTCAAGAATAGGAAAATCCATCTTTTATTTGGTACATAGTGCTAATGACCCAACAAAATCTTTGAGTACAGCGTTGTCAGGCTAACTCTAGCACAGAATTAGCTCTTGGCAAGAATATGCCTAAAAAGTTGAACCAAGATTGGCAGACCTTGTTGGCAAGATTTAACAAGAGGATATTGATTGGCGAAAATAAAGAGGACAGTTCCTGGCCGCTGGGTCAAGAGGAGAGGCTTCGCGA
Organism: Lipomyces sp. NRRL Y-27488; assembly: GCA_030556275.1. Classification (NCBI taxonomy): domain Eukaryota; kingdom Fungi; phylum Ascomycota; class Lipomycetes; order Lipomycetales; family Lipomycetaceae; genus Lipomyces; species Lipomyces sp. NRRL Y-27488. Next base: position 93,321 of record JAKTPS010000004.1, read on the forward strand.
ATTTCAGAAGCTGTACAGAGAGCCATCTGCAAAGGCGAGCGAGGCAGTGATTCGAATGGTCGACAGTCGTCAGATTCGCATCGTTGGCATTCGACAGTCGGATGTCGATACCGTGCCTGATCCTGAGGACGAGGGGAGTGAGTCCGATCACGCCGTAATTGGTGCAGAAGTCGAGGACCTGGTGAGCGAAGCAAACGAGAGAGCTCAATCAAGCAGTGACGACGATGAAAGCGACGCAGAAGCGGTGATCAATGGGACCGCTGTCAGCCTGCAGGCGGACGTCAGCGGGGAAACGAGCGAAAACGACGAACCGACATCGGATATCATATCGGAAACTGAGGTTGGGCTGGGTGTTGTGGTCAGCGGACTTTCTGGAGCTCGCGGTCGCGACGCCGATGATCCCGAGACGAACAGACGGGCGAACAAGAGGATGCGGAGGGAGCATGGGCGCGAACAAGAGCAGACAACTGGAACAGCAGAGGCAACAGAAGAGGTGGTAGGATTGACTTCAGGAGGAATGTCACCTAGAGTAACAACAGAGTCTTCGGAGAGATGAGAGCGATGACAAGGCTATGTTAACTTTTAGATGGAATGGAATGAAATCGCGTTGTAAACTTATTTCCAGTTGCAAAATTTGTCGACCAGGCCACTTGTTCGAGGATGTCTTGCACTTTTGATGTATTGCATTGGTTCTTGTTTCTACGTCTTTGTCGTTTCGCTTTTTACTTTACCTCATTCTCCTATTGACCATCGGGTTCAGCATTGCTGTCTTTTGTAGGGCTCTGCTTCGATGGCTTTTAGGATCTCTCGCAGTCGTCACCGCGAACTACAGTCATTGTGCGAGTAAGCCCAACGACGTCGATATCATCTAACTTGACTAGGTATACCCTTGTACTTATTGTTAATGAGAAATACTAGCTTGAGGTCCTGCCGAGTATTCAACTGCTGCGCTGAGTGCATAGTTGACCGGAATTTTGGCCAGGGGCACAGTAATCCCAACGTCCAATGCTCACTCTTTTAGGCAAATGATTTTACAAAATACTAGTACTATTTACAACTCTCGAAGCCAGTTCACACCTCAATAAGCAAAACAAATGCGTTTACATAATATACAAGATAACGCAAATGAGCAGGAGGGCCATCTCTTTGCCTATCATATGTTCCGTTAGTCGCCGGAGAAAATACCAAGCAATCAGGAATCAAGGAAAAAGGGAGCGAGCTCACGTTTATAGATTAAAATTCACCTGTCCTCCTGCGTTTATCCTCAGCACGTCCAAAATCCTCCGACCGTTCGTGCTTGCGAGAGGCGTCCCTGTCATATCGAGAAGACGCGGCATTGCTGTTGTTGGTATTGGCAGCATCGCCATCTCTGTCGCGATCTCGTCGTCGTCGATCATGGTCGCGGTCTCTGCCTCGGTCACGGTCCTTCTGGTCTTGTGATGACCTCTCGCGGTCCTTGTCGCGGCTTGACCGGCCCGACCGCTCGCGGTCTTTCTTCGCAGCGTCCTGGTCCCGCCTCTCTTTGCTCTCGCCGCTGCCGCCAGCGCCGTCTCTGTCATGGCGCCGGCTGCTTCTGTGCTCGTGGTGGTGCTCGCGGTCGGACCTGTGCTGGTGGCGACGGTGCGCAGAGTCGCTGCGCACGCTGCGTCTGTCTTTGTCCTTGTCCTTGTCCTCGGCGGCGGCAGCGGCGGCGGTCTGATCGCCCGCAGGCTTTTCGCCTCGGTCGCGGTCACGGTCACGGTCGCGCTCGCGCTCGCGGTCGCGGTCGCGGCCGCGTCTGCTGCGGTCGCGATCTCTGTCCTTGTCGCGGTCACTGTCGCGTTCGCGGTCGCGGACACGGTCACCAGATCGGTCGCGTGAAGTCATGTCTGCCGGCGGAGGCGCAGGCGTACTGGCAGACGCAGAAGACGTCTGGCCCTGGCCCTGCGGTTCGCGCGAAAGTTGTGAAGATGGAAATTGTTGCTGCTGCTGCTGCTGCTGCTGTGGCTGTTGAGGCTGTAGTGGTTGTTGTTGTTGCTGCTGCTGCTGCTGTGGTTGGCGTAGCCGCTGTAGTTCTTGCTCCCCTCGAGAACCGCTCGCTTGCAGCACCGAATTCGGAGCGGCGACGTTGTTTTCCGACAGCCGGCGGCGTCCATCGTCAATCTCGCGCCCCGTTTGCGGCGTTGACTTTCCGCCGAGTCTCTGTGCGAACGAGAGACTGCTGTCCCGAGGCGGCTGCTGTTGCTGTTGCTGTTGCTGCTGTTGCTGGGCGTCATGCGAGGGCGCCCGCTCCAGGGACGGCCGCATCATCTGCGGCGCCTGGTTTTCAGAGAACGCCGGTCCTCTCGGCGCGTCTCTGGGAGGCTGCGGTCCCGAATCTTGTCGGTACAGCGCTCGAGGATTTCTCGGCGGACCCGACGGTCCTGAATCCGAGCCCCCTCGCAGTCCGTACGGCGCCTGCTGTTGCACATTAGCCGGCTGCTGCTGGGCCTGCCGCGGCGGCGGAGGATTGTTATTCGGCGGCATGTTGCCGTCGCGGAAGCTGTCGCGTGAATTGAAGTCGGGCCGGTCCATGGGCCGCTGGCTGCGGTCTCTTGACGCGTTAAGGATGCTGAACTGCGACTGCTGCGGCTGCGGCTGTGGCTCGGGGACGGATCCATTGAAGAACCTGCCATCATCTCCTCGTCGCATATTTCTCGGCCCATCGCGCATCGTGCCCATTTGCTGCTGCTGCTGCTGCTGTTGAAGCGGTCCGCGCGGCGGGACGGGCCCACCGGGGCCCTGCATTGGCGGCGATGGGGCACGGCCAGGCGGGCCGTTGCGAGGCTGGTTCACCGGAAACGGGGGAGACTGCGAGGGCCGGCCGCCGTCGTTCCACCCTACGGCTGCAGCTTGGCCCTGTGCCTGAGAAGCACGATTTGGCGCTTGATTGCCGCCGTCCATGCCTCCTCCGCTGAGAACGATGCTGTTTGTCTCGTCCATGCCCCGCGGTTCTCGGGGAATACCGCCGCCGCCGCCGCCGCCGCCGCCACCGCCACCGCCCCGCATGTCGCGGTCTTGAGAAAACTGCTGCTGCTGCGATTGCGGCCGCGGAGGGTTTCCGTACTGGGACTGCTGTGGCGGCAACGGCCGGCCCTGATTGCCATTCGATTGCGGCCATTGCCGGTGGAAATCTTGCTGGCCGTGGCCGTATGGTCGCGCATTTGACTGCTGAAAGTTGTCGCGTCCTTGGGGTGGCCCGTTGTTATACCACTGCTGCTGTTGCTGTTGTTGCTGTTGTTGTTGTTGCTGCTGCTGCTGCTGCGGAAACGCTCTGTTGTCACGATTCACAGGCTCACGCGAATCTCGAGACATGTAGTTCTCACGATAGCCGCCGCGGTCAAGATCGCGCCTATTGCGCCAGTCGTCGCCGGCACGGTCCCCTCGCCTGCCGTCGTCCGGCCGGTCGTCCCTCCGCATATCCCTCTGCGAGTTCGCGCCGGCCAGCGACGACGACGACGTCTCGGTCCTCGCCCGCTCGCCGGCCCGTGCCGGCGCGGCCGGCTGCTCGCGTCTCGTCTCGGCCGGCTCTTTCCTTGGTTCGGCCCTGCCGGCGACGAACGGTGCCGCGTCGGCGTTCAGCTTCGCGGCGGTGGCGGCGGGCGGCGCCGGCTGCGCGGTCGTCGGCTGCACGGGCGCGGCCGGGCCGGTCGCCAGCTTTGCGACTGTCGCTGCTGCGGGAGCCACTGCTTGTGCGGGTGGGCGCTCTGTTTGCGTGGATGCCGCCGGCGCTTGCGCGCGTGCAGTGGCAGCTTGAGCGGGCGCGGGTGCGGCTTGAGCGGGTGCAGACGTCGCTGGCGTGGCTGCAGCGGTTGCTTGCGTAGATGCAGATGTCGCTGGTGCGGGTGCAGGCGTCGCTTGCGTGGAGGCAGTCCTTGCCGGTGCGGGTGCAGGCGTCGCTTGCGTGGAGACAGTCCTTGCTGGTGCGGGTCCAGGTGCTGCTTGCGTAGGCGCTGGCGTTGCTGGCGCGGTAGGATTTCGCGCTTCAGATCTTTCCGCTGCTTTTGCCCTTTCTTCTTTGGCCTGTTCTTCTTTGGCCTTTTCTTCTTTGGCCTTGTCTTCTTTGGCCTTTTCTTCTTTAGCCCTTTCTTCTTTGGCCTTTTCTTCCTTGACCCTTGCGGCATTAGCAGCCTCCGCGACGGCAGCGGCCGCAGCGGCCTCCTTGACCTTGGCCGCCTCTTTCGCGAGCGCAGCCTGCGCGGCGGCCTTCGCGGCGGCCTCCGCGGCACGCGCGGACGCGGCCTGGGCCTCCGCCTCGGCCTTGGCGGCCTGGGCCTCGCGCTCGGCCTTCTGCTCGCTTTCCGTGAACCTGAACGAGAACGGGTCGACCCAGTTGGCCGACTGCCGCTTCATGAGGCTGTGGAGCGCCGTGGCGGCGAGCTTGAGGTCCTCGCGCTCCTCGTCCTTCGACATTTGCTCGATCTTGCCGAGGATGATCTTTGCGGTCATGCTCACGATCGGGAAGACCGCGACCGTGTTCTTGAGCACGATGATGGCGTTGCGGCGGTACGTGTAGTCCGTGCTGTCGAGGCACTCGGTGATTGCGTCCTTGAGCAGGACGTGCCATTTGAACAGGATCTTCTTGAACTTGGTGTACGCCAGCATCCGGCACGCCTTCGCCTCCTCCTCCGGGTCTTCCTGGGCCGGCGTGGTCAGGACCTCGAGCGACATCCGCAGGCCGTGCAAGAAGGAGACCTGGCCGTTCTCTTCCACGCGGCCGAGCGCCTCCTTGACGTAGGTCGCGACGGTCGAATGCCACCGCGCCAGCTCTTTCAGCAGCTCGCAGATAAACCTGCCAAAGTTCTCGGCCTCGGACGGCGTGCAGCTGACGATCGTGGCAAAGAAACGGTTGCTGTGGAAGATGTCGTCGAGCGCGGCGATCGTCTTGAAGCGCGGCGTGCCGAGCATGTGCATCTGCTTGAGGAACTTGACGCAGAAGATCGCGTCCGCCGCGGAAAACAGCGCGCGCGGGATGAGGCAGCACGACAGGAACTCCTCCATCTGCTGGCGCTGGACGACGACCTCCTGCAGCTTGCGCTCGTTCTCGGCCAGCGCGTCGAGCTCCCGAAGGCTCGAGGCCGAGTACGTGAACCAGTTGTGCTTCTCGCTCAGCAGGCGGTGCCGCGTGCGCTCAAAGTGGCTCATGTGCAGCCCGCTCTCGGCCTGCAGGTCCGAGTGCTGCCGGACGAGGCGCTCGTGGAGCTCGCGCGACTCGCGCACGGCGACCGTGTTTGCCCGCTTGGGGTCGTTGAGGTCGACTTCCAGCACGCGGATCTCCTTGCGGACCTTTTCCAATTCGTCCTCGTACCGTTTGAGCGGATAATAGATGTCGTACACGGATAGCTGGAAAAACGTAACAAAAAAGCCCTTGGTCAGGTACTTCCAGGAATTCGGGCCGTGTTCCACTTTATCGACGATACTTTGTAACACGGGATGCCAAATGGTCTGCCAATTGATTAGTTTAAATAAGAACATTTAACAAGACAAGAGAGGGGGAAGAATAAACTCACTCCTTCTTCCTCATTTTTAGCTTGCAGGAACCTGTCAATCTCAGCCTCTGTCACCTGTACTTCGACGACTGGCTTTTCATGAACAGGTCCGTCGACTGCAGTAGTCCCATTCAGAGTGGCGGCTACCGGTGCGGTCTGGTCTGTAGCATCGTCCGCCGGTGCCTCGGTCATGACCGCGTCTTTAATCTCGCCATCGGCACCATTCACGGAGCCGTCAGGTACAGCGGCAGGCCCATCTTTTGCGTCTGTCGGTTCCGCGGAGGCATCCGCCATGTTGACGTCGCCGCTGGTATCCGACGTGGCTTCTGGTTCAGATTCCGATGGCTTGGCCCCCGCAGATACCTCTGTCGACTGCGAGTCGTCGTGTTTACCCGATTTGCCGTCGGAAACCGCCTCGACCGCGTCAGTCATTAGTTCGTCCTTCTTGTCCTCTGCAGCGGCTTCAGTCTCGGCAGCTTCAGCCTCGATGGCGGCCCGCTTGCTCAGGATGAGCTCTTCCCGCGCAGCTTTCCGCCGTTCTTCCCGCTTCGGCCAGTCTTGCTGGTCATATTTCCTGACCTCGTTGCCAAGTCTTTCTCGCCACAAACCAAACGCGACAAGTGGATCGATGGCAAACTTGTTTAGCAGCGTGGGCAGGTCGAGGACGAGCTGAGCGAACCGGTCCGAGTCTCCGTTGTTCAGTGTAAAGTAGTTCACGAGCTCGATATACTGGCTCAGGATAACAGACATGTCGTCGTAGCGCGTTCCCAGGATCTTGGTGTGGGCTTGATAGTCGGGAACGTTAAAAACGCACAGCTTCAGCTGCTGGGCGAGAAGAACAAACAGTTCGGAAACCATGTCGAGACTCGTCAGGCACGACAGAAGGCGCTGCGCGGACTCCTGCTTGGCCGTCCGCGTGTCGCCGATCTGGCGAAACACGTCCGCGCGGATTCGCGTCCCGCAGCTGAGGCCCTCGATCTGGGCGTCCGTCAGCGTGGACAGCTTGACTATGCCGGACATGTTCTCGATCAGTTCCTGGAGCACGATGATGTCGGACGTGTTTGACTCGTGCAGCCGGCGCTGGATGTACTGGAGCAGGGGCACGAGATCCATGGACGTGTACTGGAGACCGAGCTTGCCCGTGAAAGAGGCCAGGGATTGCAGCCATTTCCGTTCGGTGATGCCGTCGGCTTGCACGGTTCCGCGCCCTGACAGCAGCTGCGTCATTATCGCGAACGGCACGGCGTCCCAGCCAATCCTGTTGAAGTATTTTATCGCCGTCGCGACATTGTCGCCAAAATTATCGTAGCTCTCGACCTGACTGACCAGCGCCACCAGACAGGTGATGGGGTTGGCGTACGAAATGAGCGCAAGCTGGCGCTGCATCTCCAACGTGGTCGAGCGTGAGATCCTCTTTAGTATGTTTTTCGTTTCCTTCTCCGTCTTGGACGCCGCGACCCGCAGCTCCGGGACCATTTTCATGAGACTGGAATGCCATTCACCGTATATGGCGTAGCGAGTCGGGTAGTCAAAGTGGAACAGCAATTTCGCGACCTCGTCGCTGACTCCGGGATTGTTCTCAATAAGGGATATTGCAGGAAGAAGGTAAGTCCTAAAGTACTGAAGCCAAAACTGCTTGTCGTATTGGGACGAGGTGGTCTCATCGACAGTGGCCAAGTAGCGCGAGACAATTCTGCAGAGGCGCGTAAACAAGATCGCGTCTCTGCTGAGCTGCGGTCCATTGAATTTGATAAAAATATCCGAGTAAAAGAGCAGGTCTTCGATGGTCTCGATTTGCTTGATGCCTTCGCTCCACGAGTCGTAGAAAATGCGGTAGGTAGTGTCGGCCCTCTCTGACCGTTTCAAGTGGTTCAACACGCGGCGGGAGGCAATCGGCCTTGGCGGAACCAGCGTAAACGAGCGCGCGATGTCGGAAGGGACTTTCTTGATATTTGTGGTCGCATCGATAGAGAGGGGATTAGTTGACTTCACGACGGCATCATAAAACGGACTCACGGCATGAGCCATCAGTATGTTGAGGGTGTCTGCCATTTCCGGATATGGGCCGGGAAGAAACGGGAATTTAGACAGCATGAAGACGGCCGGCCACACGGCACCGACGGTGAGCAGGGCAGCCAGCAGCTGGGGCTTTTGTGCTCGAGCCACCTGCTTTTCTGCTTCCTTCTCCTCTTGCTTCTCTTTGTCTTGCTCCTTCTGCGCGTCGGTCTGCTGCTGCTTCGACTTGTCTGCCTGCGACGATGATGAACCTGGCATGTCGTCGTCCAATGGCGCGGCGAGTGCAAGGGCAGAGGCGGTCGCGCTCGATGCCGATTCCCGAAGATGAGTGATCCACTTTTTCTTTTCCTCCTGAAGGTCTGCGTCGGACGGAGAAAGGTATGGATAGAGGTCGCCGAGGCAAATGAATCCTTCCTTGATCAAGACAGCAATCGTGACTATCAGATTCTCGGGAGCCGGCTCGGCGTCGGCCACGTATGCTTCAAGTTTGAACCCGAGAAGAGCTGCGGCCAGAGGATTCCCGCCCGAGGCAATGTTTTCGATGCTGTCGGCGACGGCGGGCGTGTGCGGCCACCACGGGGAGATCTTGAGGACGGCCAAAAAGAATTGGCAGTGGGCGACGGCGTTTGCGGAAAAGATGTCGATGTAAATGTCGAGCGCGCGGTTCGGGTCGAGGTCAAAGTAGCCGATGATGGAGACCATGCGGTCGACGGTGTCCTTGACGCGGGACATGTTGTTCGCGGCGTAGGCGGCGCTGTGGATTTCGACGATGAGCTTCGCATAGCCCTCGGACTCTTCGCGCAGAAGATTGAATCGTTTTTGCTTGTAGACGGCGGAGGTGTTTGCCCGGACGATGCGCTTGTTGAATATGGGAATGTCGTAGTCGGTCGAGCTGAGGATTGTGGGGTCGAGCCGTAGCTGGAAGAGGGTGGGGGCGATGGCGAGACCGCGCACGATGAGCTTAAATGCTGGCGAGTAGTCGAAGCCGGAGAGCGTGTCGACGAGGAGGGACTCGATGTTTGCGGACTTTGCTTCGGCGAGGGCGAGCAGGTGGTTGAGGAGCGCGAGAACGGGGTCGACGGCGGCCCGGCCGACGGAGGCGGAGAGAACGAGCTCATTGAGGAGAATGAGCAGCTGTTCGGCGTCGCCATTGTGGATGATCTGCTTCGCGATGGCCGCTCTGGAATTGCGAGAGATGGATTGTAAGAACGGGGGATCCGGGGCGAATATGTTCAGCATGCAACAACACTCACCCATGCTCGATGTTGTTTGATCCCAGCGCGTCGAGAAAGGTCGCGTCGACGATTGTCCAATTGGATGCGAGGAGCGCCACGAGGGAGCCCTGGGCGGGAGAGGCATCGGCATCGGCAGCTTCAGGCGCAGACGCAGACGCAGCCGGCTTCGGGGCCGGCGTGCTCGGTCGTGTCGCGCCTTCAGTCGGCGTGGCCGAGGCCGTCTGATCGCGCGAGGACGGCGTCAGGCCCGGCTCGCGCTTCCGCTTGAGCGAGAACGCGGCGGAGTCGGCCATTGTTCTGCGGAGTGTGCGGTTGCGGCCGAACTAGTTCACCTGCATGTGTGTGATTTTTGGGATGATTTGCTTTCAACATTCTTAAGTTTAAACTTGTTTTTTTCAGGGCTCGTCACGTGCACATATAGGCGAGAGCCGGGCGATTTGGCAGGCTAGCAAGCGAGCATTTTGCGAGCTCTTGAGCTGGATGGATTCGTGTTCATACATTGCGACAGGGCGACTGCTAGCTATGCCATCACACCGCAGTGATGTGCAGGTGAGATGTGTCATGCGGAGATGGCTTGGCTGGCTCATACATACGAGCCGCTGCCGCCGATTTTTGGAGCGCGGCAGTTCCCGCCTGGCTGCTGCTGCGAGCTGCCGCGAGCTGCAGTCTGGATTTGGATCAGAACGCCTCGGCTGGCTCAAGGCTTGACGGAGGAATGTGGTCGTGCTGGGTGCAAGATGATATGTATGCCATATGATGCGTGATGATTAAACGTGAGCGCTCCCGGCCGTCCCCTGGCCGCTGCCCGTCGCCCGTCGCCTCGGCCGTGCGGTTGCCTGCCGGCACGACGCGGGCGCGCTGTCCTTCCCGTCTCGCCTGCCTCACCCCCGCGAGCGTCCCTTCCCGCGGGCGCGGGGCCGCGAACGCTGAAATGCGAACGCGAAAGCGGAAATGCAGCGTGCGGCGGGGTCGATTCGGGCAGGCCCGAATCCCCGTTCCCGGCCAGCCCGCGCGCGGGACCCCGGGACAGTGACAGGCGGGACGGCCGGGGGCTGCCGCGCAGTTCTGGGTGCGCCTCGCTTAGGCGCACGCGGCGTGGCTGGACCGGGCGAAGGTTCGTTCCCCCGGGGAGGCGTTTTGCGTCTGTGGCGGTGTGGCGGTGTGGCGGTGTGGCGGGGACTCGACCGAGAAACGGGACACGGGAAACGGGAAACGAGCGACGAGAACCGAGAACCGGGCGGGTCGAATTTCACACACGAAACAGACAGCGACGGGAAGCGCACACACAAGAGGGCCCTCTCGCCAACACACACAAAACACCGTCCGCCGCCCGCGCTCACGTCCGTCTCTCCCCCGGCCCATGTCGCGACCCCCGCGCACGCTCCCGTGGCCGTAACACTCCGCCCCTCCTGCCTCCTTGTCCCGCCCACTGGGACAGCGCGTCTCGTCTCATGGGCCCTGCGGAGCTGGCCCCCCGCGGCGACGGCGCGCCCGCCGCGCCGTCCTCGCCGTCCTCGCCGTCCTCGTCCGCGGCGTCGTCCTCCGGCTCCGGCTCGCTGCCGTACCCGCTCCCCGACACCGACGACAACGTCGAGGGCATGCAGTTCCTCGGCACGCTCACCAGCCAGATCCTCGGCGGCCGCTTCCTGCCCGCCGTCGACCACTTCGAGAACCGGCCGCTCGTCATCCTCGACTGCTGCTGCGGCTCCGGCATGTGGGCCAACGAGTTCGCCAGCGTGCTCCCGCTCGCCCACGTCACCGCGTTCGACCTCAGGCCCCACCGCGTCGACCACCCCGTGCCGAACGTGAGCTTCATCCGCGCCGACGCCAACAAGCCCCTGCCCTTCCCCGACAACACCTTCGACATCGTCCACTCGCGCCTCAACGCCCTCGCCGTCACGGACTGGGGCGCGTACGTGCGCGAGCTCAAGCGCGTGCTCAAGCCCACCGGCGACATCCACTTCATCGAGCCCGTCATGCGTCGCATCAGCGAGGACGACTGCCCCAACATCTACAGCCTCATGGCCAAGCACGGATTCCTCGCCAGCGGCCTCGACATGTACGCCGGCAACCGGCTCCGGGACCTGGCCTTCCAGGCCGGCCTGCGTGTCTCCCACGCAAAGGCCTACCCTTTCCAGATTGGCGTGTTTGGCGACGACAGCGACGCCGACCGCATCGGCGGCCTCATGCAGGAATGCGTCAACGAGAGCCTCGTCGCCGTCGTCAAGGAGCTCTGCCGCCGCGCCCGCATCCCCCCCGACAGCTGGGACCGCTACCTGCAGGACGCGGACGTCTTCACCTCCGACGACCGCGAATTTGGCGTCGTGCAGTACGTCGTCGCGCGAAAGGACGACGGCCCGGCGTTTGAGGACAAGCAGATTGAGCGAAACTCCGAAAAGACCGACCACACCGGCATATCCTCCACACTGTAGAAAGCGTTCCTTTTGGTTTTCGCATCGGTGCTATTTTTTTGTATATCTTCTCTTATTTTTTTTTCATGTTCTCCGCATTTTTGTTTAGTCATGTCATCTGTATAATTTGTAATCTTGGGCTATTCCCCATCCGAGGAAATGACGCACAATACGTTTGTGTTTTCTGGCCAGGCTTCTAGAACGATGCCGTTTTGGGGAGTCCTCTGACTCAACGTCATCGCAAACTCCCAAACCTCTCGCTGTGGACCCTACTTCTTTACTCTCCTCGCGATAGACGGCCACGCAGACAAATGCCTTCCACCGGCCAACAAGACCCGTCACCGCAGCTGGACGAGCCGCTGTTGCAGACCGTACGTATTTTTATTTGTTCTTTTCCTGCCCCGCTGGTTTTAAATTTGCGCTAACGCCACAACACAGGCTCACACTAAAGCCTCGCAGGCTGATGCAGCCATCCTCACCGGCCGGCCCCGCGATGCCATCTACCTCTACTGGGCCGCGGCGTCGGCCTTTGACGAGGCGCGCGCGACGACGCACGACCCAGAGGCGCAGCGCATGCTTGAGCTTTTGCATATGAAGTATCTCACGATCACGCACCAGCTCAGCCTGCAGCTCAAACTCAATCCGAACGATCTGCTGCAACCACCCCAGCCGCCGACTTCGTCCGCGGCGACCGGAACGGCGGCGTCCACGTCGACGGCGGCCGGCATGGCGTCTTCCATCGCGTCGTCGCTTGCGACCGCCAGAGGGATTCCAAACTTGGACGGGGTTGACGTGAAGCATACGCTCACTCATCGCCGTGCTACTGCCTCCCCGTCCCCTTCGTCATCATCCCCGTCCTCGGCTACCCCGTCACCGCACAGCAGTGCGCATGTCGAAATTGACGATCTCGTCAACAAGCACAAAACCTCGCTGGACGCGAGCATGAGCAAGCTGCACCAATCAGGCGCGAAAGCCGTGTCCGCGTTCGAGGCCCTCCGCCGCCAGTTCCCCTTTCCTGCCACCGCGCCGGCGCCGACGTCGTCCTCGTCCTTCATCGCGCCGTTAGCGCCATTCGACATGCACGGCGGCGGCGGCATGGAGTCCTACTACCTCGTGCCGACGGCGCACCGCGGCGACGTCGGCCCCTCGCGCTTCACGTTCGATCCGGACTACGCGGACCAGCCGGACCCGGCGGGTTCGGCCGCCACGGCGGCCGCGGCGGCTGCGGCCGTGGCGAACATTTCCGAGCTCGCGCCGCTGCTGGCCGACCTGGCCAGCGTGCTGTCCGCGCACGAGTCGACCATGCGCCGGCAGCGGGACATGCTGCGCAGCAGCCTCGCCAAGCTCAGGGTCGAGCTGCGGGCACGGGAGAGCCGCCGGACTCGCGAATTCGAAAGCGAGATCGAGAGACTTGTCGCCGAGAACGAGAAACTTACGATTTCGAACGGCAGGCTCAAGAGTCGGTGGGAAGGGTTAAAGGAGAGTGCGAGAAAGCGACAGACAAGTGCTGCCGAGGGTCTCACTCAGCTTCCCGAGGAGTCGGACGACAGCAGCGTGTCCAAGCAACCATAAGCTGCCGTTACTCGTATTCTTGGGTGTTTATAATTCGTTTTTGGGTGTTTGCATGGCGCAGTAAATAGATGGCTATTTTTTATTTTATTTTGACTTTGTCATTTCTCCTTTCCCCTTGCAAGAGCATCAAGCCTTGCATCAATCGCCACTTGCACTGCGCTCGCGAAGCCGGCCGCATCATCCATCGGCATCTCGAGGTACACGCCGAGCCCGACGTCGACCAGCAGCGGCGACCCCTCGCGCACCTCGGCCGACGTCCAGTAGTCCTCGAGGCCGTCGTGTATCGGCGCGCGGACCTCTGTCGTCCCGGTGGCGCTTGCCGCGAATGCGGCACGCGCGGAGGAGATGTATTCTGCCAAGGACGTGCTAGGAAGATCAGAAACTGTTCGTCGCAAATATGAAACGGGCGAAATCGGGTTTTCCAGGCAGAGCATGCCAGCGTAATAGTACATGCAATGACCCACATGCCATATATCTTCCATATAACGCAACTTACAATTCATTTCTGATCCGATTCAGACTCGCGACGTGTACGTTCGTAGAGAGAGAAGGAAGGCCGTCGTGGATCCGCGTATTGTGCAGCAGCACATCCGGCTTTACGGACACGACCTCCACCGACGACGCCGACAACGACGCCGGTGCTGGCGCCTCCTCGACCGCCGAGCCTGTTTTGGCAACCGCTGATATGCCGTCCCGGTCCGTGCCGGTGGTCGCTTCCGAAAGACTACTGGCGCGAGTGCGTTGACCGGATAGCTCATCTATCCTCGCCAGAACCTCGTCAAGCTTGCCGTTCGCACTCGCGAGTTCGGCCCTCTGCGTTTCCGACAAAGCCGCCAGCTGTCGCTGAATTCCCTGCACGGTGGCCGCCAGATCTGTGCATGCCGCATCGGTTTGGGCAGCGGAACTCATGGCTGGTTGCGGAAGGTCCAGGCGGAACGTGAGTCGGCCGCAGGTCTGGACACTAAATGCGAGCGTCGTGACGTATTAGAGTTGTTCTAACAAGGTGTTTCACTTGTCCCGGCCTGCTGATTACTATCGCACGATTATCGTCATAAAGCTGTGTTTGCTTTGAAGTATTTACCGTTCTAAAAGGTGAACTATTTTGCTGTATCCCGTTTTGGGAGATTGGATGTTAAAATCTCCATTCCATTTCGTTGGGAGTTTGCGAAGACCACCTCCGTATATCTACGGCAATGCTATAATTCTTATGGCAAAAACTAACCAGGCCGTCTAAATATTATTAATCACATCTCTGTCGTTCTATATTCAAAATCATTCGGCGGCAATAAGCCACAAGAGCTCTGTCAAATCTCCACCGCATCCGTCAGGAACCTTATGACGGCCTTCCCAACCACGTCCCCATGATTATCCAGCCGCGACCGGACCAGCGCGTCCGCGCCCTCGTCCTCCCGCAGCTTGCCGACCTTGGTCATGGTGAAGACCATGGCCTCGACGACGTCGTTCGTAAACTCCGGGTGGCCCTGCAGCGTGAGCAGCTTGCCCGGCTTGTACATGCCCTGCACGGGCGACGTGTCCGACGACGCAAAGACGTGCACGCCCGCCGGCGCGACCGACACATGGTCGCGGTGCATCTCCTGCAGCCGCAGCGCGCCCGACGCGCCCGCTTCCGGGAATAAGCGCGCGGCCACGCCGGCGTCGTCGAGCGCGAGGGCCGTCACGGCCACCTCCCACCCCTTCGGGTTCTCCTCGACCACGCCGCCGAGCGCGCGCGCGAGGATCTGGTGGCCAAAACATATGCCGACGAGCTTTGTCGAGCTCGTGTCGTGCGCCCGGCGCAGGTAGTCCGACAGATCCGCGATCCACTTGTCGTTCTCGAACGCCGTCGCTCCTGTACAGTACATAACAAACTCATTAGCCAGCAAGCACGATAACTCAAAATAACATGACAACTCAGAGACTTACGTGATCCAGTGATCAGTAAACCGTCGAATTCTTCGGCGGCAGGGTATCGTCCCTCGACGACGTTAAACATCGCAAACTCGAGGTCCACATTCTCGGCCGACTCCTCTGCCTCCGTGACGCTGTTCGTAAACAGCCGGTGGAACAACTGCGTGAACGTTCCGTCGACGGTCACGTTCTCCGGATCGGTCTCGAGGATGGCCAGCCGCAGGCGGCGCGACGCCGGCGAGGCCGAGGACGAGTCCGAGGGCGAGGGCGTGAAGCCGGCCGCCTGGGAGATGGTGGGCGGCGCCATGTGAGATACTCCGTTCCGCTTCCACTTCTCAAGGCCTCTTGAGCAAAAATTCAAACACGAAACAGGTTCTGGACGCCTTAGAACTTTGAAGTATGCTGCGCGCTCAGGAATTGCTCTGGCGACGGCCGGAGAGATGTCGTGCCCTTATCGTTGATATCCAGTTACCCTGAATCTAACGCTGGCTGTCACCGCTGATTCCTATGGTTTGCCTGCTATGTTCTTTACAATCTGCTCCAAGAACCGTAATAGTCTACAAGTACGATTGCTTGGTCTATAATTTCATGCATGCCGCGGGTATAGGAAACATTGGTTATAGAGATGGCGCCAAATATAAGGGACGTCTCGGTTGATTGCTTAATTATTGTCCGTTGGGAGTTCGGGGTTTGAACCGAACCCTATACCTAGTCATGCTTTAAGGTTTCAATTTAGGCTTCTAGAAAAGCAGTTAGGGTTATAGCCCTAACACCCTAAAAGAAAACGCAGTCACGCTCCATTTGGCCCATCTGCGGTTCGAAGCCATCGTCCCAGTGTCGAGCCTTCCCTGGTGAACTGTCGCCCTCCTCGTCCACCTCCACCGACCGTCAACCACACACAACACCACGGAACAATGGCCGCCGCAGCACCCCACCCGAAGATCGTCAAGAAGAAGACGACCAAGTTCAAGAGATGGCAGTCGGACGTTGTCATCGGCGTCAAGGAGTCATGGCGGAAACCCAAGGGTATTGATTCGCGCATCCGTCGTCGGTAAGTTCTGTCGCTACATACATTCCTCCTGCCGTGGCAGCCTCGAGTTACGACGCGCTGTGCATGTGCGGTCGTCGAGAGCGCGAAGCGCGTGGCAATCGTGTATGGCGGGTTCACTGACGGCATGGAATATAGCTTCAAGGGTACCTCTGCGATGCCCAAGATCGGCTACGGCTCCAACAAGAAGACCCGTCACCTAATCCCCTCCGGCCACAAGGTCTTCCTCGTCAGCAACGCCGCCGACGTCGACATCCTCCTCCTCCACTCCAAGTCCTACGCCGCCGAGATCGCGCACAACGTCTCGTCGCGCAAGCGCATCGCCATCCTCGAGAAGGCCAAGCAGCTCGGCATCAAGGTCACCAATCCTACCGCAAGACTGAGACTTGAGGGTTAAATCTACTCTTTTTTTTTTAATTTTCGACTTCATGAATTGGTCTTGAGGAAAAAAAAGTTTAGAAACACGGGAATTGGGATTTTCAAAATAAGAAAAAGCAGGTGTATGTAATATCAGCATTCGTTGTCTTACGGTTTTTTGTGTATATGGGACATAGTCTGCAAGTCTGTTTTTTCATGAGACGGGATATGGTCTACTCTATAGGCAGAGACATGCCGTTGTACTTATACGTGTCGAGGAAAAATATACATTTGCAAGATATACCATAAGGCCATGATTGGTGTTCATGTTCGCCCGGAAAAACGGCTGCTACTCCCAATTGTTAACAGTGTAAGATTTATATATACAGAATAATTACAAGTCTCGACGTCATGAGTTATTTCGGTTCGCTTTCCTGCGTTTCCGCGAACCTCCATCCGTGGACGCGCCGATATCACTGCCTTCACCTCCCGTAGCCATTCCGCTTTTCCGCTTGCCCCGTCTGCCGCCCGCGCCGCGGCCCCTGTCCTCGCCCGCGGACGACTCGGCCGCCGTCGTCGCCGCGGCCGCGGCCGCGCTGAGGCGGCTGTCGCGCTTGCCCGGCGGCCCGGACAGGTACGACGACGGCTGCGCCGCCGCGGGGGACATGGGTGCCGCGATGCCGAGCACGGCGGGGTCGAAGCCGGGGATGCCCGTGTCGGGGGTCTTGTCCATCGTGAACACGGTCTCGAGCAGCTGTCTGTCGAGCTGCCTGGTCACGACGGGCGGCGGCAGGATGTTCGCGGGGGTATAGAGAAGGCGGAGGATGTAGTGATCCGTGGGTATGTCGTTCTTGCCTGCACCAAGCAAAAGCACTCAGTAAGTCGCCCCCAAAAAGTAAACGTAAAACCGATATAGGGGAAGCGCGAGGCGTACCAGGCAGATTGGAAATGTGGCCCTTGTAGCTCTTCCGCAGCTTGCGTTTCGCGCCGGTGACGGGGTCTTGCCGCGCGACGGAGGCCGCGACGTTGGACAGACCAAACAGCGGGATCAGGTTCTGCGACGCCGACGGCGCGGGCGTCTCGTAGTGCGTGGACGGCGCCAGATGCAGCGGCGCCATGCTTGCGACGACGGTTCGTAGTCGGGGGATTGCTGATGTATCACGCCGTGGATATCTCTGGATCTGTGGGACATTTAAAAGATGGTGCGGCGCAGCAATCTGACGATTCTAACCCTGACGGCGGTCAGCATCACCAACTCATCGTCCAGATGAGGCAGATTCCCAAGATCTAATTGTTAGGTCAAACTTACCCTTATGCATCTCGCAGGACCTAGCAGATTGAAAGAAGTATATACCCGCATCTATTTTAATCGGACATACGACGCCTATGCAAAATACCTCTTCTCCGCCTGCATGAAGCCTATTGCCCGATACTGCTGCTCTTTTCTGCATTTCTGCTGGCGACAATCGCTTCATTCGTTGCTACCTATTTTTTTTCTTGATATGGGGATCGACGATATCCAACGGTTCAGGACGATAGAGAGGCTCCGAGATGAAATACGTTCAGACATTTGGGCATGTTTAATGCCCAATCTGTCGCCATTCTTATTTCTACCGACTACAGCAAGTCAAGGGATCGTCGAATGCCAATGGATTATAGATGCGGGCCATTTCTCGCTCCGGAAATATCGTGGAGCCGCTTGATATGTCTACAGCAACAAGCGCGCCGCTGCCTTAACTTTGAAAAGCACTCACGCGTCAGCTTGGTCGTCTTTAGCAATTGCACCCCAAAGCTATGGCGTAACAGGCAAGCAGAATCGGCGAACGACATACTGGCGCGTGAGTGCGCCGGCCGGTCAGCACAAGAAGAGGACGGCCATTTTGGGGTGGACATGGCGCGCGATTTGATATTGCTAGTTCGCCAGTTGCAATACAGGGGAGCCTGAGAATGAGTATGTGCCAAGCTTGCCGTACGTCACTCCTCACGCCCGTAGTATCAATGCAAACAAGTAGTTATGATACAGAATTTGAATACACTCTGTTCGACGTGCCACGTCTAAACCTCCATTGCCCGTCCTCTCAAGCGGATGGCTGCGCCAGCATTCTATCCCTGCCGGCTGCCTTGCTGACCAGCATGGACAAGCACGGCTGAGACGAGCAGCAGAGAGATGCGCTTGCGATGTCGCCCTCTGAGCCGAGTTCAGCGGGATCAAAGCCAAAGCGAGTCGTGTCGGCTGTGCTGTCCACAGTAACTACGGTTTCAGAGCGTCGCTTTAGCCCCGCTGTTGTCTAGACATACTCTACGGCTGAGATGAAGCAGACACGCTGCCGGGGGCCGACTACGGCGGGCTGAAAGCCGGAGCTAGTTTGTGTCGGCTGTGCTGTCCATAGGAACTACGGTTCCAAGGAGTTGCTTCGGCCTTGTTATGTCAAGACATACTCTGACGGGTCAATCGCAAGAGGGAATAGGCAATGGAGATTGTAAATGCAATGACTTGCACTTCGTTCGTTCCTGGACAAGGAACAGGACCCAACGACTCAACCGAATGAATCCTCGAGAAAGTAGTTTACCAGCAAAATCAGCGCTGCGAGCTTTACAATCCTTCCAGAGGATCCTGTCGCATGGACCGAAGCCGCAATATCGGACAGAGCGACAATCGCAACTTCACTGTGCGTCGCGGGACTTCGCGACGGTGCGGCGTTGTAAGCGGAGAGCAACAGTCATGCTCAGCCGTGCGATGTCTACTACGTACTCTGACTCGGACGATTGATATCCTAGCAAGACAAAGCCTTACAAAGCACTATATAAGATACCCTAGAAATACCCCGTGAACGTGCCGATTGTCAATTGTCATGACACCTCTGCTCTCCAATCCAGTTCTATTGACCACTGTCGGTGCTTCCTTCCTTACCTTTGTGCTCGTGAACTATTTCTACTTCGACATGGGGATCAGCGACGTCCAGCCTTTCAAAACGATCCAGGGCATGTGGACGGAGATGCACCCGTCTAAGCCTCAATTCGAAGAGAAAGATTTGCCATCTCTGGCAGGAAAGGTATACGAGGCTTCTGAATCAACATCGCTGGTGTCCGGTTCTGAATGATTCTCTGCACAGACATACCTGATCACCGGCGGATACTCTGGCATCGGCAAGGACCTGGCCAAAATACTATTCCACAAGTCCGCTCATGTGATCATCTGCGGCCGGTCGCAAGCCAAGTACGACGAGGCCGCAGAATGGATTCGAGCGCCGCCGTCGCCCGACAGCCCGCTCGGACGGGCTCTTGCGGGCGCAAAGTCACAGGACGCCGGCGGCGTGCTGGAGTTCGTGTATCTCGATTTGGCGGACCTGACGACGGTCAAGGGCTGCGCGGCGAAGATTATGGAACTGACGAATAGACTGGACGTGGTGTACTACAACGCTGGAATTATGTGGGAGCATAGAGGTCCCCCGACGAAGCAGGTTAGCACCTCCGCGCTCGTTCAAAGGTTTCTTATGTTTTACTTACAAGATGACGACAGGGACTCGAAGGCCATTGGGGAATAGTCGTGAGCCATTTCTTGCTTCACAAGCTGTTGGAGCCGCTCATATTATCCACAGCATCAAACACCTCGTTGCCTTCTTCAGCACCCCGCGTCATTTGGCTGTCGTCGGCCTTGCACAACGACGCGCCAAGCTACGGTATAAACTTCTCTGACCCTAACTTCCTGAAGAAAAAGACGCCGCGTGGGCAGTACGCCCTGTACGGGCAATCGAAGCTGGCGAACAACCTCCTCGCGTACGAGTTCGCCCGCCGGGCATCAAAGGAGAAGCAAAACATCTACAGCTTCTCCGTGCACCCGGGTGTCCTGAGCACGAGCCTGACACGCGACCACGGCGCGGTCATCAAGTGGGCCATCAAGCGCATGGCTTTCGCGCCTCGGCTCGGTGCCATTACGCTTCTGTACGCCGGCTTTTCGGATGACGTCGCCGGCAGCTTTAACGGCGGGTATATCGTCGCGTTCGGACGCAAGGGCACGGCGTCCAAGGTGGCGGAAAGGCTGATCGACAACGGAGGCGGCGAGAAGCTTTGGGATGTACTAGAGAAGAGTGTGGAGGCATATGTTTAGATACGAGTGTATTTCAGCGAGAGTAACTTATAAACGCGCAATATATCGGGGTTGGTTTCAGCGTTCATAGGAGTCGCA
The DNA here is from genome assembly GCA_030556275.1 of Lipomyces sp. NRRL Y-27488. NCBI lineage: Eukaryota > Fungi > Ascomycota > Lipomycetes > Lipomycetales > Lipomycetaceae > Lipomyces > Lipomyces sp. NRRL Y-27488. The sequence goes on from JAKTPS010000004.1 coordinate 113,561, forward strand.
GTTGTTAGGGAAAGAAAAAGATATGCTATAAGCTTGCCAATCGACGAAAATGCAATCGCAAGGGGGCATGACACACAACGCTCGCACAATCAAAGCAGGCAGCCACATAATCAACACGCCATTACGCGTGGGCACTTTTTATGAGGCTTTCTTTCAGCTATATTTTGTCTTCAACATATTTGATGAGTACGAGGCGCGTGCGCCAATTCACAACGGACGAGGCGAACCCGTGATGGTTCGATTAGCAACAAGCGGACATTAGATATTGATACTGAAAGAGCAAGGTATTAGAGGAGAGGGGATAAAGAGAGACAGAGCATGATATGGCGAATTGTATGGCTGAATGGAGAATCGAGGGCTATATAGCCTGACACGGTGCGGAGTGCCATTTATATATGTATCAAGAAATCACTTATCTTCGCTTTGACGATGTGCATTAAATAACATGAGACGCTAATTACTCCCGTTTCCTGCCACGTAGATAATCAACAATTGACAGCTACGTTGTGGCTCAGCCACTTCAGGGTAGGAGAGATCGAAAAAGACAAAAAAGGGACAGCAATGAACATCGTATCATACGACGAGATTTCTAACAGATGATGATTGAAAACAGAAAATAGGACAGATCCAGCAGCTCAGAGGAATAGCGGCATATGACCGGCGAATGATGCTCGGACTCGCATCCAAGTCGCGATGGCGCACATATGGTCGTGCCACATGGGATGGTGATGTTGACTTTGCAGCCGTGGATCAGGAGAAAATCTAAAGGGCACAGACAGCAAAAGAGACCATTGCGTTTGCTATATTGAGTCAGTCCACCTAAGAACCTGCCTATAATGGAATTTACACATGCCGGACAAAGGCCTTCAGCTTTGAAGAAATCTAGGCTTTGCAGCGAACATTCCTGGCAAACTTGAATGCGACTGACTAGTTGCGGATGACGAACGCTAGTCCTGCGCCGGACTTGGTTGGCAACGAGATTTCAAGATGGGCCTTGGGAATCTGATTGGATCGCAAGACCTGATTGGATTGATTGGCAACGGGCTATGGAGAGAGCCTGAAGGGGAAAAATGCTAAATATGGGCACGGGAAAAGGGGATTGTACCGGACGAAATAGGCAGGACTGCGCGGGTAGTTAGCCGGCACTAACTCCTAGAGGGCCGGCCATATTCACACAATGCAGCTGTCCAGACCATGGCCGTGAACAGGCACGTGGGATGGATGCGAGGTCGCGTGTTTGTATGATACTTCTTCCACACCACGTCGATAGGACAGAAGAAGCCTCATCAGTCGTATCGACAGACACACGCCATGGTCAAAATAGATCCACCTACGCCAGCACAGGTCAGACGCGCTCGCAAATTGTGCCATATCGCATCAGAGAGAGCGAGCAGGCATGAACGATCCGAGTAGAGGTCGAGGAAAAGCGATGCGAGGATATATAACCAGTCTCATTTCTCGCTCGTCCAACCGGAACCGGTGGTTTGTGGTTTGAGGGCTGGCGTATCGCCGGAATCGCCGTCTTTCTTAGCAGCGTTTCCAGCAATCACGCGACAGGGCAAAAGATCCAGCATATCTTGTTCGGAGCCGTGGCGGATCCGCCGCCATCTGCAGCGCGTCGTGCGTGGATACGGCACGAACTGGGCAGCACGCGGGCGCACGCTGGCATGCCGCAAGATGACGTGGGAGCGATAAGATATGGCCCAATTCGAACCGGTGGCTCTGGCTCAACCCTAATCGGCCATGGCAGTCGTGGTTCAGTGGCTATGCGAACAGCGACAAGCGTGCGCATCGGCACCACGCAATTGCAGGCTCCAGCAGAGGCTACGAGACTAGGTGAAATATTTGTCGGATAGAGGAGCCTTAGACAATTTTTGCGATGCTATATTTTTGCAGACAACAGGACAGAATGGTTGGCGGTGCGAGGAAAGGAAGGGTTCGGGACCGCCGACCAGAATCAAGTCTGAACCAGACATCAAATTGAACCCAATCAGCCACGATTGCAACACGGCACCGGGCAAGACGCACACGCAGACCCAGACAGCCCACATCACGCCGGCCAGCGCAGAAACGCAATGCGTGCGCGAGATGACCACATGCGACGATTGGAGACAGAAGACTGCGCAGGAGCACAGCGGCGGGAGCAAGAATGCGGTGCGCTAAATAGCAGGCAGAGAGAGGGCAAGCTGCGATAAGCCGGGAGGAGGAATAAAACACAGCGAGAGAGAGAGAGGGGGCCGGTTCGCGGTGGTGTGAGTTATCGGGCGTGTGGCTTGTGGCTTGGACCGGACGGTGGTATCTGGTTAGTTACTATGGGCGCACATCTTGCCCGGCGCGCTTCTCAGGCCTCTCTCTTTTCTTTGCCCGGTCCGCCCTTCTCGGTTTTCTTCCTCCTTCCCTTCCTCACACAACAACCCTCAACACCCCCTCCCCCCCTCGCCACCATGTCGTACGCAGCATACGATTCCACCACGAATACGTACTACGACGCCGTGGCGAACATGACCTACTCGCCCGCCGAGTGGGCCGCCATCCAGCAGGAGGAGTTCGACGAGCGCGGACGCGAGTGGTCGCGCAAGTTCTACCTGTCCTACAACATCATCGTCGTCGCCTTCTTCGTCGCCGCCGTCCTCGCCCATTTCTACACAGTCCAGTTCAAGAAGACGGTGCGTCGCGCGACCAACGAGAAGACGCCGCTTATCCCGTCATCGAACGGCATCGCCAAGCCCGTCTCGACTCTCTCGAAGTACTACCGCAAATGCACCTCCGTTCTCCTCTACCAGCCCGCGGGCCGGTACGCGGAGTCGTGCGGTACGATGCTCATCATCGCTCTCTACCTCGGATTGAACATCCTCTACGTCTTCGTCCACGGCGGCGCCTCGTCTACCCAGATTTTCGCCAACCGCACTGGCCTTGTGTCCATCGTGAACATGCCCATCCTGTTCTTGCTTGGCTCCAAGACCGGTCTGCTCGTTGACTGGACCGGCTGGTCGCACGAGGGCTACATCATCCTGCACAAGCACGTCGGCCGTGTTGTTTGCATCACCGCCATCATCCACGTGTTTGCTTACTGCGCCGTCATCCCTATCTCCACCCGTGTCAAGATTAACAACGAGGCTATCGTCGGTCTGATTGCGACCACCTGCTTCGGCATCATCCTTGCGACCTCGCTCGCCCCGCTCCGCAACAAGGCTTACGAGGCTTTCCTGTACTTCCACGTCTGGTTCTTGGTCTTGCCCCTGCCGTTCCTTTTCTTCCACTGGATCCGAACCCGTGCTTACGTTATCACCTGCGCCGCCATCTTTGTGTGGGATCGATTCACTCGTCTGCGCAACGTTCACCACGTTGTCGGTGTGTCCTCCAACCTCTCGGGCGACACCGTTAAGCTTGCCATGAACGTCAAGTCGTCGTTCTCCGAGATCCACTGGACCACTGGCCAGTACGTCTACATCTCGATCGCCAACCTTGCCCGGTTCCAGTACCACCCGTTCACGATTGCGTCTCCCCCTGGTGCGGATACGCTTGACCTGATCATCCGTGCTCGCAAGGGTTTCTCGCGGGCTCTGTTCAACACCGAGGGTGAGCATCTCGTCAACGTCCACGGTCCGTACGGTGCCAAGCACAACTTCGATGGATGCCGCAAGGTCGTTCTCATTGCCGGCGGTGCTGGTGTTTCGTACACCTACCCGGAGGCCATTGAGGTCGTTCGTTCGCACCAGGCTATCGGCGACATTGCCCCCGAGATTGACTTCCTGTGGGTCGTTCCCGACATGTCTTTCGCCTCGTGGGTCGACATGGACTCGGAGAAGTATGGTGTCAACTTCAAGTTATGGTGCACCAAGGAGAAGGGCCGTCCCAACATTCGTGAGTACGTGAAGGAGAGCGTCCGCACCTGCATCCAGTCTTGCAACGACGACAAGAACGTCGCCGTCGGTGTAGCTGTCTGCGGTCCTGGCCTTGTCGTTCGGGATACTCGCAATGCCTGCTCTGACCTGCTGTGGGAGGAGTACAACGTTGATTTCCACGCGGAGTCTTTCGGCTGGTAAATTCGTTGTTCGTTGTTGATTCTTCATAATTTTTTTTTGCATTTCGGGGGACATTCGCGTTTTTTGGGAAGGCCGTGTCTTTCGATTGGTTCAAAGACATGACAAGCGCAAAACTATAGACAGTTAGATGATGCCAAATCATGATTTGTTCTTTTTTTAAACCTATTCATTTGTATCGTTTTGGATATTACGATCGCATATTTTGGATCGGGGGTTTTTCTTTTCAAAGGGGTTGTTTTTTTTTCAAAAATTTTCATTGTTTAATGCTTTTCTTTTTCTCATTTGATTTTGATTTTTTTCCTCGGTTTGTTTTTGGAGTTGTACTTATTAGACTTTTTCATGCGGCAAGGCTGTGGTATACGTTCTATTATCTTATTGTGAATAGTGGATGGAGTGGAAAGTTGAAAGGGCTGTATCAGTTAATGAAGTCTTGATTTGATATAGATTAAAAACTTGATTCGTGTTGGGTGCAATGACGTGTTGATGAGATGCCTGTCGGCTTCGTCGGGACAATTTCAGGCCATGCATTGATAGTTTTATGCGCAGGATATCAACTTAAGCACTCTACACACACGCGCGATGGCATCGACGGAACCCCGACGCACACCGCTGGTCGCCGTGTCGCTGAAGATGTATTTCTCGCCGGCGCGCACGGCCGAGTACGTCGACGCGTTCATCCCCATCGCGAGGCGGGCGCGCGATCTCGGCATCAGCATGGTCGTGATCCCGGACTTTCTCACGCTCGCGCACGCATGCAGCGCGGTTTCCGACGCCGTCGCCGGCGCACACGACGGCGGCAGTGGCGCGGTTGTTGGCGTGGGTGCGCAGGACTGCTTCTACGAGGACGAGGGCGCGTACACGGGCGAGGTCTCGGCGAAGCACCTGCGGCAGGCGGGCGCGACGCACGTGATGGTCGGGCATGCCGAGCGGCGGCGGATTTTCGGCGAGAGCGATGCGGACGTGGGCAGGAAGACGCGGGCGGCGGTCAGGAGCGGGCTCGTGCCGATCATATGTGTCGGCGAGCGGGCGCGTGGTGACGGTGATGGTGATGGAGAAGGTGGCGAGGAGACGGCCGGCGCGGCACAGGCAATCGAGGTCGTTCGGGCGCAGCTCGAGGCCGCTCTTGCAGGCGTCACGCCGGGCGACAGCCGCAGCAGCGTGGTGGTGGGATACGAGCCCGTGTGGGCGATCGGGCAGCCCACGCCGGCACCGACGGCGTACATCAACGCGGTCAGTCGCGGGATCCGGCGCACGCTCGACGGGCTCGGCCACACGCACGCGCGCGTGCTGTACGGCGGCAGCGCGCAGGCGGGCCTGTTCCGCGAGCTCGACGCGGGCGCGGTCGACGGGCTGCTCGTCGCGCGGTTCGCGCATGAGCCGGCGCATCTCGCGCTCATCGTCGGCGATGTTGACGCGCGTTGCCGGGGCAACGCCGGGCCGGGCACGTGACACACACGTGATGCACACGTGACCGGGGGGGCGGCGTGGCGCAGGGTTGGCCACTAGAGATTGAGACTTCGGCGAGATTGCGCGTCGAGTCTCGGAGTTTGTATTTCTCTCAGTTAATTATCCGGTTCCTGTCATAACTAGTTTTATCTCTCGCTGTCCGTCTTTATATCTCGTTCGTTTTCCACCAGCTGCCCATTGCCGTCCTTCCTTTGTCCTCCTCATCTTCGCCATCGTCGTCCTCCTCCGCTCTCTACCCAGCAGAGCCCTCGCTAGCTCTCTGCCGCTGCAAGCGCCGTCGCTTGCAACCGCAACCCCTCACAGCCCGCATTCCGCCGCCCGGGCATGACGCCCCACTACTCGTCACCGCCACCGTCCCCCAGAGTGTCCGCCGCCCACCCATCCGCCATGAACATAACGATGCGTCGGCGGCTGGCCATTCCGCTCGCGGCGCTGGGCCTGTTTGTGTTTATCGGCGTGTTGGTCACGTTCGACTACATCACGCTGCTGTTCGACCCCGCGACCGACAACGCGATCGACTTCGAGGTGCCCGCGTTCGACGAGGCCACGGGCAAGTACAGCACCGCGCAGCCGCAGCTGATACCGAAGATCATCCACCAGACGTGGAAGAACGCGACCGTGCCGGAGAAGTGGAAGGCCGCGCAGGCGTCGTGTCTGGACCTGCACCCGGACTTTGAGTACAAGATGTGGACCGACGACCTCTCGCGCAAGTTCATCGCGGAACAGTACCCGTGGTTCCTCGACACGTTCGACTCGTACCCGTTCCCGATCATGCGCGCCGACGCGATCCGGTACTTTGTCCTGGCACACTACGGCGGCATTTACATCGACCTCGACGAGGGCTGCCTGTCGCGCCTCGACCCGCTGCTGACCTACCCGGCCTGGGTGCGGAAGGCTGAACCGACCGGCATCTCCAACTCCGTCATGGGGTCCACACCACGCCACCCCTACTTCCTCCGCGTCATGCTCGAGCTCAAGAACTACAACTTCAACTGGGGCGTGCCCTACATCACGGTCATGCACGCGACCGGCCCGCTCTTCCTCTCCGTCGTGTGGAAGCAGTTCAAGCGGTGGGCCGTGTCCGAGCCCGAGCAGCTCTGGATCCTCATGCCCCCCGAGCCCGGCGCGGCGTACTTCAACGACCTCCACGGCTCGAGCTGGCACGAGGACGACGCCCAGTTCATCATGTATCTCGGCGGCCACTGGATCTTCTTCACCGTCCTGGGCTTCATGATCGCGGCCGTCATCGGCATGTCATCCTACCTCGCCATCCGCAGGTCGTCGCGTCAAAAGCAGGGCGCCAAGTACAAGTATTTGCAGGCGTAGCGTGCAATAGAATAGCATATTTGGTTTGGCTAAAAAAAAACTTTGTGGTCAGATTTCATTCTTCGTTGGCGAGCTGTTTTTCATGATGTCGTGGCATGCTTCCAACACAATTTTGTCATGTGGGCGTTTTCTTCTTGTTTTCATTTTTGTAATTTTGTGTCCCTTTTTGATGAAATAAAATTCTTTGGTACCATGAGAACGAGCCGGTGGCGCAAACCACAAGGGCTTTAGAATGGTCGACTCTCGTCATCAAGAACGACGCTGCGCGGGTTAGCAGGGTGGAGTGGCGAGGACGTTTACGGGTGCGCTATTAAGAATGACGACGCGCGTATCCGCACGTTGACTCGCACGGCGACAGACTAGCTTAGAGCGCACTGATAGTGGCAGAGAAGAATTGCGACGGCGATGATGATGGCGATGATTGACGGCGAGGCTGAGGCCAGGGATTCCTCGAAGCGGCGAGCCGCGCGACTAGGCCGAAAGCGCAAATCAATCCGAGCTGGAAAAGCTTAGCCGCCCATTGTTCCGCCGGCCGTCCCCGTCCGTCTTAGTGCGGGTGCTAGTTCCCGCGACCATTAAGGCTTGTTCTGGCTGTTCACGTTTCTATCGAAGCCGGGCTGGTGTTCACGTACGTAATAGTGCGTCTGCTAGCCTGCCAGACAATGGCTGTGCGTCTCGGATCTTTGTCTGGCTGCCATCCATCTTGCGAGCTGCTTCACGAGCCCTGCTCCACGAGCTGCCCGGCCAAAGAGCACTCACTCACTGCCGTCCATATAAGAGATACCCTCATATCCACTGATTTTTCCTGATCATGCATCATCTTCTGCTTCTCTAGCTCTGTTCAATTTCTCTGTGTCGTCCTAGAACTTCTCACTGCCATGTCGAAACTAAACCAGCGCGGCGACATCGCTGCAGCCGAAATCGCCTTCTATGCAATCGCGCTTGTGTTCTGCCTTGCAAATAACTTGCGTCTCGGTTTCCGACGCGGCAATGGGTTTATATTCATCACTATCTTCTCTCTATGTATGCTATTGTCCTTCTTTGTTATTCTTAGTACGCGCCCTCACACGAATGGCCTGGCTAACTGGCGTTTTAGTGCGCATTGTGTCCTCCATCCTCACCATCATCGTGCAGACCAGCGCGTCGGCGAACACGGACCTGATCACGGCCGAGGTCACCTTGTCCGCGATCGCGCTCACGCCGCTCGTGTCCGCTGCCCTACGGTTCCTCATCCGCGCGTTCGACCTCGTCATGCACGGCCACCCCGTCACGAGCTCGCGGCAGGCCAAGCTCGCCGTGCGGCTGCTCTCGGTCGCCATGCTCGTGTGCATCATCCTCAGCATCGTCGCCGGCTCGGACATGAGCTCGCCGTCCGACCCGGCGTCCGTGAGCAGCGGCATCACGTACTCGCGCGTCGCGACCGTGCTGCTGACCGGCATCTTCGCCGTCGTCGCGGCCGCGACGTTCGGCCTGCTCGTCGCCAGCCCCGACGGACCGGCGGCCGCGTCGTCGCCGGCGTCCGCGGCCGGCGCGGTCCACGGCAAGTACCTGCTCCGCGCGATCGCGTGCTCGCTCCCGTTCCTGCTCGTGCGCCTCGTCTACGCGCTCCTGTCGTGCTTCACGCTCTCGGCCGCGACCGGCGGCTTCTTCGGCGCCGCGTCCGAGGTGTCCAAGTTCAACACCGTCACGGGCGACTGGCGGATATACCTCGGCATGGGCGTGGTCATGGAGTTCGTCGTCGTCATCATCTACACCGCCTGCGGCGTCGTCATGGCACGCTACCGCGTCGAGGACGACGCCTACGCCGCCGCCGCCGGCGCCGCCAGCGGCGAGCAGCCCGTGCTGGAGCGCAAGCGTGGTGGCGGCGGTGCCGGCGCCGGCGTGCGCCGCGTTCTCGGCAAGAGCCTGCTGCTGCGGCACTTTGTCGGACCCGCAGACTCGGACGGGCAGTACGACAGTGCCCGGGACGGCCACAGCATCGGGATGACGAAGCTCTCCGGCAGCTCTGATGGCGACGACGTCGAGTATGCGCGGGCGTCGTATAATCCATACAGGTCTTAGAATCCTTCTTCTATCTTAATTTTTGTTTTATTAGGGAAAATGTAAAGTGTAACAAGCAGATATGATTCATATTACTCAAAGTGCAAAGCCAAACAAACTATCAACATACTCCCGGTTGACAAATACAAACTCAACCCCATGAATAACAACGTTCCTCCTCTCTCCTCTCTCCTCTGTATTTTTTCTTATATCTTTATCTTCTTTTGTCAAAACATTCAAAGCACGTCAAAACATGTCAATCAAGTCAAATCAAATAGGTCGGATAAAACGCAAAAAATAGAAAAAAATAAAATAAAGCATCCCAAATACTCCCGTCATATGACACGACAATACAAAAAAAAAAGAAAGATCCATCCCTCCCTCCATTCATCCAATTAAATATTTTTAAACCCCCCTCTCTAAACTCACGCGACAAGCTGCCGTTGAATCGGCTGCTGCGCAATCGGCAATGCGGACACCGACGCCTTCTGCTGCTGCTTGTCGGCGAAAAACTCAACGAGCTTCTCCGGCACGGGCACGTACTCGGACACGTGGACGCCAAACAGACTCATCGCGCCGTACAGGACGATCACGAGCAGCACCGGCAGCCAGAACGCAAACAGCATCAGGTCGTTGCGCATTTGCTTCTTTTTCTTGTTTTGCCAAAACTTGAGCAGCATCTCCTGTTCCTTTGCGTCTGCGCCCTCCTCGCCGGCAGAGTCTTGGACCTGGTCGCCATCGGCATTTGCAGATGTCGACGACGACGACGATGCTGCCTGCGGCGCAGCCGTTTTCTCGCAATCGCGTCGAAATTGCTGGCCGAGATACCACCGCCCGCCAGACGATCCCGCCGTCGCGCTGCCGTTCGGGTAGATCTCCTCGTAGCTGGGCGGAGCCATCCGGCCCGCACGAGCGCCGTGGCCGCCCTCGGCCGTCGCACCCGCGGCCCTGCCAAAGTAGTCGCCCAGCCACGAGTTGTCGAACGCGGCCTGGACGATCTCGTTCGCGCGCCGGCTGTGCGCGGGAATGTTGTTCGCGATGTTCGCCAGCGTCGGCTTGAACCCGGCAAAGGACGTGAACGCGTCGTGCACGAAGTGGTTTGCCGACTCCCAGTACGGCCGCGACTGCTGCATGCGGTTGAAGATCGCCTGGTCCTGGAACATGGCCGAGAGGTACTCGGCCACGCGGATCTGGATCTGCTTCTGGACGCTCGTGTCGTTCGTGTCGTCGTCGGCCCCGTCATGCTGCTGTGTGGCCTGCTTGCTGCCGGTCCGGTAAAACAGTCGCCGGCGAAGTAGTCGTGCTTTCTTCTCGCCTTTCTTGCTTTCAGTTCGCCGCGGTGCTGCCGGCGGTGGAGGTAACGCAGACTCATCTTGCTCCGCGCCCGCACCGCCAGTCGGACCACCGATCTCGGACAACCGATCCTCGTCCGGCGAGTCGTCGTACTCATCTGTCGTGGACGCCGCGGGCGAGGATGGACCAGAAGAAGTTGGCCAGTCAGGGAACTCCGAGCTGCTAAGTCTTCGCCGGCCGCCACGTTGGTGAGCGGATCCGTAATCCATCGCCGGCTTGACATGGCTCGTCAGCAACAAGCGCATGTCCTCCGACCGCCGTCCGAGATCAATAGCCGAATAGCCCTGGACTGTCAAGAGTAACGGATCCGCGCCACTGTTCAGCAGCCGCTTTGCAATCTCTAAATGGCCCAGGCCAGCGGCAAAATGCAATGCCGTGTATCCCGAATTATCTTTCAGTCTGTAGGAGGCGCCGCGTGCAAGCAACGCGGCAACGAGCCGGGGGAACCCAAGCACGACCGAAAGATGAAGCATGGTCTGGCCGGCGCCATTCTGCAACTGCCACTGCGCTTTGTGTGGCGATTCGTCATAATCAACCAGGTCCAAGCACTTCAGCAGCGTGACTTCCAGCGTGTTGGCGGTCTTCGCCGCCATGACACCGGCACTCTGGCCGCCGCCTTCCTCGTTGCCGCCCGTCTGACTCACAATGCGCATCGCGACCTGGCGCGCGTCTTCTAGTTTGCCGGTCATTTTCAGCCCAATCACTTGCAGCGCGAGCTCCATGAGTTGTCTGTCCGTGTCGTCGATGTACGTGAAGAGCATAACGTTGTCGTTGATGATCTCCGATGTACTTCGAAGGCGAACGACGACAGGCCCGGGTTTCACCGCCGGCGGCAGGATTGCGACAATTGTGCTGCTGTTCCAGATATTTGTTTTCACCGCCGGTTTATCTCCAAACATCACAATTAATCCCGGGTAGAACCCTGTGCCGAGAATCGTCACTTCAATGCCACCACGAATCGGGCCCTCGAGAGGAATCAATCGCTGCAGCAATGGCGGTGCCGTAGCCGATGAGTCGGTGCCAGTGCGATCAAGCGGCGACGACACTGCAGTGACACTCGAAATCGAGGGCTTCGAGGATTGTCGGCGGATTGGGAACGACACAGCCGAGTCTGGCGTGCTCGCGTTCGATCCGGGACTCGCATGAGACGCCGGCGTGCTCGCGTGTGGAGACGTGACTGACGAATGTAGCTGCTGGTGCACCTGCAGTGGATTGCTGCTGCTATATGCTGGGAAACCGAAGCTTTCGATTGTGTGTGACCGCGTGTTGAAGCTGCTTTCATCGTAGCGTTGTACAAGGGCTGGCGGCGTCGCCGCCAATAGATGTGAGTTCGCTTGTTGCTGCTGCTGCAGCTGCGATTGTTGCGGCTGCGGCTGTTGCTGCTGCAGTCCAGTAGCAAGTTGCTGTTGTTGCGGCTGCGGCTGCTGCAAAAGCGGCGAACTTTGCTGGGGTAGTTGCACGACAGATGTGGCGCAGTTTTGGCGCGTGAATGCCGGCGACATTTTCCTCTTGCGCGGGTTCATGGACTCCGAAAAGCCATACTCGTTCGTCGGCGACCCGGAGTTTGAGTTATCCGATACGTTTGCGGATGATGCCGGCTGCGAATTGAGATTCGCGGTCTTCCGTCTCGCGTTCGCATTCGATGTCTTGTGATCGTCGGTTATCATGATTGGTTGTGTGAACGCGCGGGCAACCACCGTGCCGGTGCTGTCCTTCACGACAAAGTAGACCCTGCCGATATCAGTTAGAAATCTTTCACAAAAAGCCAAGTAAGATGTGCCTTGAAAACTTACCTGAATCCGACCTTTTCGGAATGGTGGCGGCAATAGCAAGGAATGCGGATGGGGATCTCAACGCTCTTCTGCGGGGTCCGCAAGCCGTCGTTGGACACGGTGGCGTCAGGGATTTCGAGAAGCTCGGCGCAGTTAAACATGATTCCGCGATTGTCCTGGGATTCGAGCCAGTGCGTGTCGTCGACAGAGGGAAGCTTCTTGCGCGACGCGCGCTTGCGCTCGCGGTTCATGCAGCCAGTGCAGACATTGATGTATTTGTATCGGTTGTGGTCGCAAACAACGATAGCGTCGAGCTCCAGGGTATTCGGGTCGGATTCGAACGTCTTGCGCAGTTGCTGTCGCGGCTTTGCGATCGTGGTCGCAGGCAGATGCATGTATATCTCCTCCGGCGCGGGCGAGAATGTAAGCAGTGCTTTTATCTGAGTCTCGACGCGGGACTTGAGCGTGTCGGTTGATACTGTGACATTGAGCGGAGTGGCATCGCTGCGCCAGTCTTCCGGGTTGAAGTCTGGCATCACGGCCGGCGGGACCCAGTCCGCCGGTCTGGCGTACGCGGCGGGGTTTTGAGCGTCGACGTCGTCTCCGGCAGTGTTGGCCAGCAGAGCGTCGGAGTTTGTGTTTCCGGTAAAAGAATTCTGGCTGGGAAGAGGCAGCAGTACCGCGTCCTGTTGCTGCTGTTGCTGTTGCATGCCCAATTTCGAGTCGAGCGGTCTGGTGAGCTGTGGCGCGTGAGTCTTGGGGGACGGCTTGAAGGAGAGGCCCGGCTTGGACGAGAAGGACGAGTCCGAGTCCGAGGCGCGGATGAGAATTGGCGCGGCATCGTGGGCCTGTGTTGCGGCGGCCGAGTCGAAGTCGAAGTGCTCGGCCATGTAGCGCTCGTCGTCGTCGTCCTCGTAGTCGTCGTCGTCATGCGTCAGCACGGGGGTCGTGTTGGACGAGTCCGGCGGCGAGAGCGAGGCCGCGGGCGTGGGCTCGCGGTGGAGGTCGACCATCATTGCCGAGCCTGCCGACGCGGCGAGCTGCTGCTGCTCGTGCTGCTCGTGCATGGGGTGGGGCAGCGGCGGCACGGCATCGATGTCGAGATCGAGGTCGTGGAAGGCGAAGTAGTCGACACCGTCGCCGACGGCGAACACGGAGAAGGGCGACTGGGGTTCGTCCAGGAGCACGTCCATTGCCAGAGAGGCGCGCTGCGCAATGCCGCTCCGGGAGGGGCGAGGGGTGGGGAGGGGACTGGGGGAGTGTGCTGGATGGAGAAGAAGGGGACACGTTCGCGGTCGCGGTGGTGGTGGTGAGCAGTCTGCGCTTTTGTTGCGGGGGCACAAACGAGGAAGAGCGGCGAAGTTTTCTACGCGGCACCAACACACAACACACAAGCGACCCGGGGCCGCGTCACGTGGCTTGTTGAGTCCGGGTCAGCGCAGCCGAGGCGCCCGCGGGGCTCGTACGCTCAAGCTGCACCCAACAAACCGGGACATCTTGGCTGCGCTCTACTCTCTACAAACCACCGCACTCCGCTCTGCTGCCTCCTGCTGCAGTCGATCGCGGGAAGGACGGACGCGGTGCAGCACTGCGCGGAGACTTGAGACTGCGCTTGCTGCTCCGCGCGGGTCAGAGACGGGTGGTGTGTTTCCTTGTTCTCGTGTGCGGTGCGTTCGCAGCTGCAGCTGCAGCGTGAATGAACAGCTGAAATGTAGACTATACTTGCACCACCGAGACCACGTCCCTGGGTCTTATCTCTTTGCCACGCAAGCAGTCAAGCAACCAAAGTACACCGCACCCGCCGGCGTGCCTCGTTAATGCTCTCGCGTGCTGCTGCTGTCCCTGATCGCCGCCACCCGCATGAAACGTCCAAATGGCTGCTTCGCGCGCCGCCGATCCCGGGGCGATGCCATAAGCGAGGCCCCGGGGTTCCGCCGGCCGCCCTGCTCGCTCGCTATATCTTCGGCCGGCCTGCCTCGCCCTCCAGCCCCATATCGCAGCAAAAAGAATCTGCATGCCGCGAAGCTTACCCGTTCGGCCGGGTCCTGTGCTCCACTCATGCTCCTGGTCAGACAGTGACCGATATCGCGGGCTGTTCGTGGCCCGCATAGTGGCGTGGTCATTGTTGTCCGGATCCTTGCATTGTCGATCGGTTGTGGTCCAATTTGCCGCCCCGTCTCAATCTCGCTAGATTGTCCCCCACGACCCACGCGCGACGCCCATTGATCCTGCGCGGCATTGTCCTACCTGTCAGCCTATAATTAGACTCGCTTTGCTGCTCGTTTTGCTGTTTGTTTGCTCCGCACTGCCTGATCTTAATATGAATTCCACGTTTTAGAATGTGTAACAATACCTCGCATATCGTGCTCACATATCGTGCTCGCATGTCGTGCTCGCATATAGCTTACTTATATCCATCCTAAACTGTCTTCGGTCTCGTCACACTCTGCTTATAGTTCTCGATGCGATTAGCACTGAGTTGTTTTGGCCATTGGCGGGGCCCTTATTGGCGGAAGTCGCGGCATTTGTTTGATGCTCAGGCGGTAACATTATAGGCAGGATAGCAAAAAAAGACGTTGATGGGCATGGTTTACGTTAAGTTGTTCTCAAGAAATCTGTTAAATCTTTCGATACTATCAGTTGTCACAGGGTCTTGCAGCCAATAACATTCAAGCTCAGGTTCAAGTTGAACTTGCGCCTGCTTTCGATCCTCTCATTGGTCAATTCAGAAGTGGGATCAATGATAGCACGCCCGAATGAATCTAGAATGACAGACCACTTGCAGTATGCTATAACTTGGCCGATATATGTCCGAGGAGAGGAGATATGAACTTGTAAATGCAAACATGTGGCCAAGTTTAACATTACTGGCAAGCACAATCTCTCTCTGTCCTCACCTCGCTAAGCATATGAATGGCCCAAACCTTCTTGTTTGAATAAATCAACGAAAACTTGTCTGTGCTTTTTTTCAAGAGTACATAGCAGCTATCTCAACAAGCATGTTAATGCCACGTGGACCAAAGTAATGGGAAGTACTTGCTTCCCGGTTTACGCATCAAGAACGTGCGGCGTGACGAGGTTGTCATTTGCTCATTTGCTCATCGACACCGAGCTTTCCCTGCATTAATTTGAACACTCGGCAGCCCGGTTTAATGAAGAATCAAGCTCGACAAGCTCTTATTTTGTTCAATTTAAACATCTTGGTCTTTGGATACTTCTCGTTTCCCCACGTGCCGTATGTTTACCTGCCCTCAGGGCCAATGTTTGAAACTGTACAACTCTCATTGGCTCATGCAAGTACGCTATTAGCACCGAGCTGCCTGTCAGCACTGCATTTCTACCGCTGGACGGCTCCGTGTCTATTCTCTTTTTGGTTGGTTTTGAGTGTCTGCTGCTGCAAGCTGGCTAATCGAGTAATCAATTGCAATTTCGGGAGGCGTCGGATCTGTCAAGCAAATCTGATCCTGAAGTCCGGTCTGATCAAAGGCTCGTCTAACGACTTAAATACCCCGTTCTTTGCTCCAGACTGACTTGTCGTTTTCCTTCATCTGATATCATTCTCTTTCTCCGAGTTTGGCAGGCTTGTCTTAGGTTTAACCAGTCTCGTGGAAATGAAGTCCTTCTTTGGTACCCTCGCAGCTGTCGCTGGTATCCTTGCGACCGCCGTCGCACAGATCTACACTCCCGGTTCTGTGCCGGCGAACAAGGCCGAGCCCCTGCAGCATCGTCTCGCGTACGCCGGGACGACGGGCATGACCGTGTCGTGGAGCA
Source organism: Lipomyces sp. NRRL Y-27488 (assembly GCA_030556275.1). Taxonomy (NCBI): domain Eukaryota; kingdom Fungi; phylum Ascomycota; class Lipomycetes; order Lipomycetales; family Lipomycetaceae; genus Lipomyces; species Lipomyces sp. NRRL Y-27488. The sequence continues at coordinate 129,336 of JAKTPS010000004.1, forward strand.
CGTACGCGCAAGTGTCATCGCCGACCGTGTACTACGGCCAGGACGTCTGGGATCTGTCGAGCTATGCCACCGGCGACTCGGTCACGTATAACTCTTCGCTTACGTGGTCCAACCATGTCAAGATCACGGGCCTGCAGCCCGCGACGACATACTACTACGTTGTTTCCGATACCAACTGCTACAACTGCACTGAGACTTCGCCTTACACCTTCACGACTGCACGTCTGCCTGGTGATTACACGCCTTATACGGCAGCTATTGTTGCAGACATGGGTGTCATGGGCCCGTATGGCGAGTCCGTTGCTAGTGACTCGCCTGCCATCACTGCGGGCGACAGCAATACCATGCAGTCGTTGGCTCGCTATGTCGACGGCTACGATCTTCTCTTGCACCGTATGCTTTGCCACCGCAAATAAGTCACTTTGAGAAATGCCATGCTAACATGACACAGCCGGTGATCTCGCATACGCAGACACGTGGCTCTCCGAGGCCTTGAACGGATATATCGATGTCAACATTACGATCGAAGGAAGCTACGAGATTTACAACTTCCTCTTGAACTCATACTACGATGAGCTTCAGCCTGTGACTTCTAAGAAGCCCTACATGATTGCGCCCGGCAACCACGAATCGAACTGCGACGAAGGCGGCACGACCACGAAGGACAACATCACCTACACGATCGACCTCTGCGTCGAGGGCCAGCGCAACTTCACGGGCTACATGAACCACTTCCGCATGCCCGCGGAGGAGTCCGGCGGTGTCGGCAATTTCTGGTACTCGTTTGACCACGGCATGGTGCACTATGTCACGGTGAACACGGAGACCGATCTCGGCAATGGTCTGATCTCGGAGGACCAGGTCGGCGGTCCGGAAAATATGTTTTCTGGCCCGTTCGGCTCGTATGCGAACGAGCAGGTCGACTGGCTCGAGAAGGATCTCGCGGCGGTTAACCGCACGCTGACCCCGTGGATCATTGTCATCGCTCATCGGCCGTGGTACGCGAGCGGCAAGAACGTGTCCGGCACGATTTGCTGGAACTGCAAGCTGGCGTTCGAGCCCATGCTTCTCAAGTACGACGTCGATGTCGTCTTCTACGGCCACATCCACATGTACGAGCGCAACGCGCCGATCGCGAACAGCATCGCGGATCCGAACGAGCTCGACAACCCGAGCTCGCCGTGGTACATCCTCAACGGCGCCGGCGGCCACTACCACGGCCTGTCGACGTACAACACGCCGATCAACGAGTACTCGCGGTACCTACAGAACTCGACGTTTGGCTGGAGCAAGCTGACGTTCCACAACTGCACGCATGCGACCCACGAGTTCATTTCGAGCTCGAACGGGTCCGTGCTGGATACGGCAACGTTGTACAAGAACCACCAGTGCGGCAGCTCGAGCAACTCGTCGAACCATTCGTCTACTGTGCCGTTGACGGATCTTAACTCTGCCGGGATCGCGACGGTCTCTTCTGGCTTCGTCGTGGTCGCTGCTGTCGTTGCGGGCCTCGTGGCGATGCTGTAAGAGCATGTTCCAAAATTTTCAAAATGATTGCTATGCCCGCGGGAAGTCAGAAAAATAAAAGAGGCTGGTTAAAATCACGGGCTTTGCTTGCAGAATGTGGATGACTACATGAAGTCTGAACTATGTTTTAACCGTAATATTTATCTATTCATGATAACCTATTTCCCTGACCATTTAAGCCGTAAATGCAACAATTACAAAAAGCAAATCCAAACAATGAGCGCCCCAAACTAAGCGATGAACCTGAACCGTGGATCGTCGTCTCCGAGATTGTTCTTCTCGTCCTCTGGCAAGTCGAGCCTGTAATCGTAGTCGCCGCGCTCCCTTTTCTTATTCTGCCAGTTCACGTAGAAGACCATCAGACCCGTCACTATCGCGGCACCACCCAAGAAGCCGACCGTCACGGAGAGACCCTTCACGTATCTGGGAGCACTTTCGCCGGTAAAGACAAACGATGCGATGATTCCCGAGAACGCGGTAAAACCTCCCTGGATTGCAGTCGACGAGGCGCGCTTATAATGGCCCGCCACGTTATTCTGAAGCCACGCGACGGCAATCGGCGTAGCTGTCGTTCCACCGCTGACAACAAGGAAACAGGCGAAATATCTCACACCGACCGGTAAATCGTATCCGCCAATCAGGATGCCATAGCCGGCACTTCCGACAGCGCATCCAAGCAGCGAAAAGATCCAGCGGTTACCGACATAATCCGAGATAATCGAGATAGTGATCGTGATAACTGCGGCAACGATGGAAACAGGAATCGCGCGAACTTGCGCCATGGCGGATGTGAATCCCATCTCGAAGAGGATGGTCGGCAAGAAGAACGCGGTCGCATAACCGGAGACAGAGGTGCACATAAAGTGCAAGGCCATGAGCCAGACCTTGACGTCGAAAAAGATTCGCTTGGCCGCCTTCTTGTCGAATGTGTCCATCCTATATTCCTGCATGGCAGCGTCCGCGCTAACACGAAACCTGACGTACGCGGACTCCTCCTTGGTCAAAAACTTCGCAGTCTCCGGGAAATTGGGAACCGCAAACTTCGCAAGCACACCCACGAGAACAGTCACGATTCCTTCAATGATAAAAATCCACCGCCAGCCTTCCAGACCGCCAAGCCCGTTCATCTTGCTGAGCGCAAAGGCGAGAAGACCGCCGAACGCACCTGAAATGATGGATGCAGAGTAGAAAATGGTCGTGCGCTTTTGAAGCTCAAAACGCCTGTAATAACTCGAAATAACGTAAATGCAGCCGGGGAAAAGACCGGACTCGAGCGCACCAAGCAAAAAGCGGCAGGCGACCATTTGCCCGTAGTTCTGAACGAAACCCAGACCGATGGTGACGCATCCCCACAAGAAAATAATCAACGAGAGCCACACATTCGGAGAAACTTTCTTCAACAGGAGGTTACTCGGAAGCTCGAGCAGCATATATGGAATGAAAAACACGACGAGCGCAACATTGTAATCGTTTCCTTGGAGATTCAAATCTTCCGCCAGACCCTCAATCTTTGCGTTGCCGATATTCGAACGGTCGATGAAGGCGCAAATATAAAGCACACAGAGAATAGGAATAACATGCAGATCGATTTTCCATAGAAGCTTCTTGTCATGGGCTTTGTCATTTAACCACTCGGGTGGGAACCCAAGTCCCTCCGCGCTCAAGGGCTTCTCGACATCGTCCCGGTCGTCATCCTCAAAGTGGTCGACAGTGGCTTTCTCTGGATCCATGTGTAATAGTCTTCGCTTCGAGATTTGAGTAATGAGGCGAGAGGCGAAAGCAAGCTTAATAGGAAGCAGAGTATCTCCGTCATGGAGATTCGCTGCACGTTATATAGGACCCTTCTTGCTGATTTTTGCTGATGCAAGTGAGGGGTCGCGAAACCAAAACAAAAAAAACCTGCATGATAGTGTCAATATCTGGTACGATACTACAGCTGTCAGTCTTGCCGCGTACCAGTACCGTTGCACCACTCGTGCGGATGCGGATGTACGAATGAGGAAAAAATCGTGGGGTGCGCAGAACGCCGCACGCTCAAATCTGGATGTCCCGTGGTTCTACCCCTCAATTCCAAGCAATTGTGGGCGGCGCAGGGGCCACATCGTCGTTGTTCAGTCAACATAATAGCCTTTGCCCAGCGCTAGCCTGGAGCGAATGCGGCTTCGAACCCACCTGCCCCGCGTTGCTCATTGTCAATGCACACCCTGCGGTCTTTCTATGAGTCTAAAACCAACCCAAGTCAGACGCCACTTGGAGACACTCGCCCAATTCTACATACAGGGCTGACCACTCGCAACGGGCAGGCTGGTTGGTCAGCGACTGGCCGTATCATATGACGCACGACAACGTCGTAAACTACTCGCCTTGAACACAATAACCACCGCATTTGTCATGTGCTCTTTCGCAAGCGTGTCATGAGTTCTATGCGCCAAATTCTACGCGCTATATGTGTACTTGTGGCCATGGACACCAGAAAACAAAAGTGGAGTTTGGCTTATTCACTCAAATTTTTGGTAGGGTTCTGTGAAATAAAAGTTCCGTGATTTACAGAGCAGACTATTTTGGGGCGCTGCTCTCGTCGAACGGCGCTGCCTGAGAAGCGCTGTACAAACTAAATCTAGGAGCACTGACGAGTACTTCTAGTTGTGAGCCGCTGGCGCGTTCACAGCTGGTCGCGTCTCGGTCACACCCTGATCGCACCTTGTGATCGGGAGATCTGATGAGAAGCGAGGCTTTAGTGAGTTCACCATTTAGTGAAGAGGATATTTAAGTTACCGTTGTTTTCCGCTTCGTCCGGTGCACCTATAGTGTGCCGCAACGCTAGTGTGAGTTATTATTACTTGATTGGGTTAGACTTCTGGTTGCCATGCAGAAAACACGAGGAGGAGGCAACATTTACTATGAGGGATTTAGTGTACCAAGGGGAAAGGTTTTGTGTCTTTGTTAACAGAAAAGTGGAGGAAAATTGAGGGAAGGGATATATAGGAAGGAAGGAAGCTTGAGAGGGAAGTTATCGATCATCAGGCAGAATTTTGGAAATATATTTTTCTACTCTCTAAGATTCTCGCGTGAAAAAGAACCTGACGAATTTAGTGCGTGTGAATCCTCTATTCAAGAAAGCGGAAAACCCCCCGGCAGAAAGATCGTGGAGCGAATTAGGTCCTAAAGGCAAGCTAGAGTCCTTGAGGAGTTCGTGAATTGATCACCGTCGGAAAACCGAGATAAGTTTAGAAGAGCACGCTAAGTTGACGAGTTGGGAACCCGTGGATCGAGCGGGTTTAGTGATCTTCGACTGTCAAGGAAGGCCTGTGCTTAGTCGAGGAACTGGTGAAAGGCGTTAGGACGAAGAAGGAATCCCAAGCAAGTAGGGAGGACTCTGTGAGATCAACTCACATAGTCAGTATAGCACTATGTGACAGCAAGCGGATGCAATTCCCGCGTGTGGCCCACTAACGAAACGAGCGAAGCCCTCTGCTAGGAAAACAAGCATAAATACGGACGAAAAAAATTATTGTATTTCAGCGGAATATATAATATTTTTTAAGCTGCCAGCAAAGGGGTCTTCCTGCGGTCTATAATACCGGGCCCCGCAGGATATTTGCATGTTTTGCAGTCCTCGGTAATAATTATCTCTTTCCCCCCCTTCCCCTGTCCGCGCCCCCCCTGAGCGGTTTTGGGTTTGCGTTTACTGAGACGCCCTGTACTTTCTTGAAGATATTTCCTTCGACACCCTGCTTGCTGGTCGCTCGACTTTTCTTCCCACTCTTCTGTTTTCTGTAAAGAGGTGGGTAGTGAAGTGGTCTGGTGACCTGATACCAGGGACATAAAGCACCTTATGCTGGCCGGCGGGTCCCGCGGCTGGCGGTCATCTCCTATCTCAGCAAACTTTTTTCTTGGCTTGTGCTGTAAATTTAGCTTAGCTCACGGGACAGTCCATTTTCAGTACGTCCCGAGCCCGCGGCCTTGCCCTCCGTTATTTGGACGTCCTCTTGGCCAATTCGGTACGTATAACCCGCGTCACGTTGCCGATGCTTAGAAATATCGTGTACTGATTTGTGTACGGGCCCTTAATAATCGCAACAAGGTATGTCGCAAATCCTCGAAGTACTCTCTCTCCCGCACCGTCTGCAAAAATCTCCCAGACGCGAGCGCAACTCACATATTTCAGCGACTTCTGCAAAGCACTCCGACGCAGCCTTAGGGAGTTTTTGTACAGTTAGCAAAGGGGATGTACGATTACAGGAAGGACGGAGGCCAGTACGCCTGACTATTGCAGAATCAACGGGGGGAACACATGGTCCAACTAGCGAGAAAAAAATATATCATCTACCTTAATTCACTAAGGGCAGCGAATATCTTAATTGATTTTAGAACTAATCTTAAAAGAATTATCCATTTTAAAATAGCAATTCAGATTCGTGTCTTACCCCACCAGAGACATAAGCACGGATGGAACACATGGTCCAACTATCGAGAAAAAAATATATCATTTACCTTAATTCCCCGAGGGCAGTGAAGTGTAAGCTTAATTGATTTTAGAACTAATTTAAAACAATTATCCATTTCAAAAAAACAATTCAGATTCGTGCCTTACCCCGCCCGCCAGAGATATAAACATAATAAAAAAGCGCAGTCCGATGCAGGAAGCAGGAGACAGAACTAAAAATCTGCCTTCAGGATCTTGCCCGTCACCTCCCCGAATCCCACGAGCCCTGCACCAGTTCCGTCATCGCCAGCCGCCGTAAACGTAATTCGGTCGCCGTCCAATATAAACTTCCTCGTGGACGCACCGATAGCAATGTCCTGCTTGCCTGCCTGTGATTTCTCCAGAAGCGAGCCGTAGGACGACGAGTCCGGGCCTGAGATCGTCCCGGATGCGAGAAGGTCACCGGTGCGGAGGTTTGCGCCGGATACGGTGTGATGTGCAACGAGTTGCGGAAATGAGAACAAAAGGTATTTGGTAGAACTTTGCGAGATCTTCGCGGTGTCGCCTTCGGAAGCTATTTGACTCACGGTTAGATGCAGGAACAGCTTGACACTGTCACAACAGAGGAATGACAGCACTCACTTGTGTACTCCACATTCAACGTGATGTCGTAGACAGAGTTCTCCTCATCTTCTTTCAAGTAAGAAAGAACCTCGCCAGCCTCCGGCGGTCGCGTGAGCGGCTTTGTCCGGAACGGCTCCAGCGCATCAGGAGTGACAACCCAAGCGGAAATCGAGGTTCCAAAGTTCTTAGCGGTGAACGGGCCTAACGGGACATACTCCCATGCTTGAACATCTCGCGCTGCAATTTGATTAGCACTTCCAGCCTTATAGGATGGGATGGGATGGGATGGGATGGGATGGGATGGGATGGGATGGGATGGGATGGGAGGTTGTGCGCGAAAGGCGAAAGAATCACTCACCACTCCAGTCATTCATAATCACATAACCGAATATATAATCACTCGCGTCATCAACCGAGATTCTCTCGCCAAGTTTGTTTCCCTTGCAGATGAATGCCGCAAACTCAAGCTCGTAATCCAGTCGCCGGCTAGGTGCGAAAATGGGGACCTTCTTCGGCGCCGCGGGATTCTCCAGGATCTGGCCACAGGGACGCTTGATATCGGTGCCCGACACCACGATCGAACTCGCCCGGCCGTGGTAACCGACGGGGACGTGGTAGTAGTTCGGGTTCAGCGCGTTCTCGGGCCCGCGAAAGATGATGCCGCAGTTGTACGCGTGGTTGAGGCCGACAAAGAAGTCGGTGTAGTCGCCCACTTCCATTGGAAGATGGTTCTCGACGGACGCGAGATCGACGAGCACGCGCGAGCGCAAGTCCGCGTTGCCTTCCAGTACCTCAGGGTATGGGCCGTTCGCCGTGAGGATTTGTTGCAAGAACAGGCGAACAAGCTTATGGACGGGACGACCGAGAGCCGCAAACGCGTTCAATGTCGGCTGCTCAAACACGGCAAGATCGGTGAATCCAGATTTTGCAAACCCGTCGGCTTTCGAGAACTCGAGCAGATCGAGCGCATAGTTGCCAATCGCAATTGCCGGTCGCGGGGTGCGGTTGATGGCGGTGGAGATGATACCGAAGGGAATGTTCCGCAGGGAGAAGTGCGATGATTTCGGGATCTCGATCCACGATTGTGCTAAGACGGTCATGATGTACGTTCTTCTTTGCTAATCGTTACTACTGCGGAGAAAGAAGGAGAGCGCCAAAAGAAATGCCGGTCAAAGAAATCGTATTTATCTCGAATTTATTGATCTGAGCGACGACCAGCGGAAACGGAGCCAGCGCGGAATGGCCTGCAAACGCCATAAAGGGTAAGAGTGGGAGGTTGAATTGAAGAGTCCCCCGCCTTCTCTATCTCTTTCGTCGTTTCTCAGTCATCCTATTCGCACTGTTTGTGCAACTTTAGAGATGGCGGATAGATTGGGAATTTAAGTGCTTGTAGCTTGAGCCCGTGAGAATGGGGGATCATGACGAACCCGAAGAGCCGAACTCCCAGTAGCCCTAAACCAATGACGAAATACAAGTTGTCTATTATTTTGACAAAGCAGCAAAAAGCCTGCGAATGTAGCAACAATTGCAAATAACATAGTCTGATGAAAAGTATAATACTCAAATAAAAATCAATGTCCGTTAGTCGTGTCCTTTAGCACCCCATTCGTGTCCTTCACAACTCCATTCAGTCCATTCTTGGCAGCTCCCGCACTTCCATACTTCGGCCCTGTGAAGTGCGATTTCAGGGGTTCCCAACTCTCTTTGTTATACGTCTTCTGCACCTTCAGGCACTCGGTCAATCCCCAGTCGGTAAGTCCGACCATCATGCAGCTCTCAAACATAAACGCGATCGATCCAGTGCCGACCTTCTGGGGCACGAGTTCGAGATTGGACGCCTTCTCGTGAGTGTGCGCATCGGGCCCGTGCGCGGACATGACGTTATGGAGAGAAGCACCTGCGGGCTGGAAGCCGCCGCCTTCCTTTGCGTCGTAGTTTCCACAGATGAGACCCATAAATTCCGACATCGTGTTGCGATGATACCATGGCGGTCGGAACGTGTCCTCCTGCACCAACCAGCGCGGCGGGAAGATCACAAAGTCGGCAATTGCAGTGCCGGGGTGATCACTTTGTGCGGTGAGAACCGTATAGATACTGGGATCCGGATGGTCAAATGACACCGACGCTACCGGGTTGAATTTGCCCAAATCGTACTTGTACGGATAGTAAGTGCCATGCCAGGCAACGACGTCGAACGGCGAGTGGTTTTGCTTGGCAGAAAAGAGCTGGCCGTCGAATTTGGCGTACAGTGTGTATTCTTCTCCCTGAATATCCTCGTACGCGGCCACGGGCGCTTCAAAGTCACGGGCGTTTGCAAGACAGTTCGAGCCGATCGGACCAAGCTCCGGCAGCGTGAAGTGGTTGCTGTACAGCTCGAGAATGTAGCCGCGGATCGGACCCGTGGGGCAGCTGATCCTGAACCGGACGCCGCGCGGGATCACAACGATCTCCTGCGGTCGCACGTAGAGGTTCCCCAGCTCGGTCTGGATATCAAGATCGCCGTGCTGAGGCACAATCAAGAAGTCGCCGTCGGCAGAATAGAGAGCCTCTTTGCCCATATCCTTGCCGCCCGCGTAAATGTAAATGCCGATGCCGCTCTTGGTGACAATATCACCAGCACCGGCAACCATCCGCAGGCCGTCGATGAACGTAGCCTGCTCGTCGAGATCGAATGGATTCCAGCGAATCTGATTAGGGATAACATGAAAGTTTGCAGCGCGGGATTTGAAGTCGAAGTTTTCGTTCTCGACAAACGTGAAATCAGGGTGTGCCGCGGCGGGGAGAATTCGATAGCACCATCTGGTCGACAGAATGAATCGTTAATTCAGCTCACTGAATTCAAAACACAAGCACCGTACTCACGTCTGCTTATTTTCGTGCCGCGGAGCGGTAAAGGCAGTACCGGAAAGCTTCTCGGTGTACAGTCCGTAGGGAGGCTTCTGCGGACTGTTCTGACCGATCGGCAGCGCTCCGTCGAGTGCTTCGGTCCTGTTCAGAACACTTGCGTGAGAATGGCTACAAGAAATGGTAATTCAAAACATATTGGAAGCATACGCGTGATAGGAATCAAATCCGATCTGATAGGAATAAGGGTCCTCGGTCTCGAAGTTAGATGACACCATGGTGATTGTTTAGCGATGATTGTTTAGTATGGTTGCGAGCGTCAGTGGGTCAGTGAGATAGAGGACTGAGCTGTCGTCTTGTGCTTATAATAAAACAGACAGACGAGTAGAATAAGAAAAAAACACGCGACTTCTCTGTGTTCCTGAACACCAATATCCCGCGATGTCACGATGAACGCATATCACGTCGGTTCCGCTGGCGTTCCCCCCCGCCGCCGTATGATTTTAAAACAAAACGTCACACAGACGCCCCAAACGACGACCCCTCAGTGGGCAGCGGAACTAGATCGCCAGGTCCAGACGGTCCTCAGAACAGACTCGGCCCTGTTCCGCGCCATGGAACGTGCCGGCTCCCGAGATCATTATCTGGAGCGGAACGTTTTTCCGCCTGTCTAGACTTTAATTCTACCCCACAATTTCCCCATACATCGCGAGCTTGGACTTCCGGGTATTTGCATCTAACAAATTTATCAGAATCTGACATGGATCATGAAAATTATTGCTAACAATTTTTATATTGTTTCGAATAACAACTTCACCATTTCACAACGAAGCAAAGAAAACCAATTAGGACCACTGATTTATTATCGTAGCTTTACACAACCCCCCAATCAATACAGGTTTAGAATTCCTCAATCATCCCAGCCTTCAGCCGTAGCAAAAGCAAAAACAATAAAAGCAACAAAGCCATTACACCGTGACAGGCACATGCTTCTGCAACGCAGACTCCAAAATATCTGAATTCCGCGGCTTGAACAACACCTTGTATTTCTTTGGCGTCGAGACCAAGCTCTCCGGATCATCCAGCCCAGTCAATGGGTCAGAGTCCACTCCCTCAGCGCCAATAATCTCGAATGCCGAGATAATACGCATAAACAGAAGATACAGCTCTCTGTTCCCAAGCAAGTAGCCAGCGCACATGCGAGATCCTTGGCCGTAGGTGAAGATGGGAGCCGACGGCTTCTCCAAAAACCGCTCGGGACGGAAAACCTCGGGATCCGCCCACAGCTCAGGATCCATGTTGCACGCCCACGCGTTCAAAAACAAAACCGTACCCTTTGGCACTACCTTGCCATCGATCTTGAAGGCCTTCTCGCTCTGTCTTGGCAACGCGAGTCGCAGAGGTGAATACAACCGCAAGAGCTCTCGAACGAGAGCCACTACGTAAGAGCATTTCTGATCTTCCAAAGGATCGCAAAGAATCTGCTTCTCGTCAAAGAGCTGGCGAATCTCAGATAATGCCTTGTTCTGGATATCCGGACGTGAAGCAAGAAGTGGCAATGCCCATGCCACAAGGGTCGTGATTGTGTCAAGACCGCCAGAGACCATGGTCAACGAGATCGACATCAGCTCAGCAGCATTAAGCTTAGCCTCGGGGTCAAGGAGAACGTTCGCCTGGATGCACGACTTGTAGGTCTTATTCTCAATGCGCTTCTCCAAGTCACGGTTCATTCCGTTCAGATACACGTCGCGGCGTCGGCGCATGTCCTTAGCCATAGCAGATTGGCTGCTGAACGGGTTCAATCTCCAGAGGGGAACGTAATCCTGCCAGTTGCTGGTGGTACTTCTGAATCGCGAGACGTATTCCTCTACTTCCGTAATCTCTTCAAACAACGGGTCATGAACACTGTCAATTCGCGTGCCCCAGTTCAAGGTCAAGCTAAGATTCAAACTGAGGCGCTGGATGAGCGGCAGCGGATCCACGGCCTCATTGCCTTTGCGGCCAGAAAGAAACGCATCCTTGACGAACTCCTTGGTCTCTAAATCAACATGGGGCGTGTAGCTCTGAACGGCGGGACGGTTCAGCGCAGAAGCCGCGGCTTTGCGGCGGCGTTTGAGGGACTCGTCATAAGGCGACGTTCCGATAGTGAACCCAGCAGTAGTCGATACAACCTGTGTTTTCCCATAATATTAGCAAAGAAGTCTTCAAGGTTTTGTCAATTAACACAGTCACCTTACCTTATGAAACGTGTAAAACATCGGTCGCGAAATAGTCGCGTTCGAGTTCGCAACGAATACCTTCTGCGCAGCTGCGGCGGAGTTCACAACCAACACCGGCACATTTCCAAGCTGGATTTGGAAGATCGGGCCGTACTTCTTGGACCACTTTCTGTACGTCTCCGAAGCATTGTATTTAATATGCGGAATGTTTCCGAGAATAGGATAGCCTGACGGGCCATCAAAATCGGGGACTCTGGCCTTAGCGCGGATAACTTCATTCACAATCACGGTGACGATGAAGGCGATCGGAAGCAGAGACCATATAAACAGATACGGATGTGCGTATGCCACAGAGGTGACCGTTGACAGAAGAGCACCCAATGCCATAGTTGACGATTATACCACTGGTGATCGAGGCTTGCAAAGGATTGAAATGCGCAACTAACAGCAATGAATGAGCAACTTCACATCAGCGCGTCCTCGGCATGATATATAGAACGCCAAAAAAAACAAACTAACGAATAAAAAGTAAAATACAAGCAGATAGAGGACAATCGACCGCGCGATCCCGTGGCCACGGGAAATGCGGGGGCGGAACCTCGAAGAAGATCCCAAATTGGAGCGCGGAACTTTCCCTCACGCAGCCCTCACTCAGGAAGTATACGAGACTTTGGCGTCCGGCAAAGCGACTGACCGCGGACACGGATGGAACGGAATGGAATTGCAGCAAGAAAATAAATCCGCGAAGTCTCACTATTTGGCTTTGGCTGCTGAGGTACCCGCGTAGCAAACCCCGCTTGATTCAAATGACAGAGGAAGTCAGGCCAACAACAGTTGCAAAATTGCGGCATACCCAGTCAGAATGCAAATATTTCCAATTCTGCTGTCACATATCAGAATTTTTTCAACCCTCGGAAATCATAATAAACTGATCATTATCCAGTTTCATCGTAGCTTCCTTACCGCGAAGTGAAATGGAGGGCCGGCCAGTGTACTGCTGAGTGACGTCATCGAAATAGTAAAGGCCCCGCCGGTTCCCACCCCATTTTTACCCCTGCTAAACTGTCGGCATGCGGAATCCATCCCCTTATCCAACCAGGATCATCAAACCATTTTCAGCACAGGGTAACATTCCATATTTAAGAAGGTTGATATATATATTAACTAACACAAAATGTTTCTAAATATGTTAAACGGAAAAAAAAAGCAGTCCAATCGCCAAGTATAACAAAAATACTCCAAATGAAGACCCTGTCGCCTTCAAATCAGACCTAAAACAAATTTTCGATAGCTTTAAACAACTCGTCATCCCACCCATTCTTGCCTGACCCGCCCGCTAGCATTTGCGCAATCTGCGTCGCTTCCACCCCCAGTGGCGTATGCCCGTAGACGTTGCTTGGGACACCGCTTTGCTGGTCAGGTAGTTGTTGCGAGGGGGGTTGTACGACTGACACGGGAGCATTCTGCGAAGGAGTAACCGCATTCATGGATAGAGGCGGAAGACCATCGGACTCGTTAAGAGCGTCAATGATATCCTTGTGTTCACTTGTCATGAAATTGAACAGTTCAGACACCTCTGTAGATAAGTTTAAAGCATCAAGAGAAGATACGGTTCGAGGAGTCACGTCGTCGGTGGAGTGTTTCATCGTCGAAACGAAGCCTTCTTCACCATTCATTAAATCAAAACCCGGTACTGCAACAGGAGTCTCGTATTGCTGCTGCCGGGGTGACAATGGCAGCTGTGAAGCCGTCTGTCGCGGCGGAATCGACGATGGAATTTCCCTTGACAAGTTGATTCCGTTCGACGAAAGTCCAACTCCAATAGCTGGCTTCCGGGCACCAAAATATCCGTCATTGGCCGCCATCTGAGCACCTGCCATCCCGGCAGCTGACGTCCGGTATTGTGGGTGATCGTCCAACGTCGACTTGTTCGACACGCCATTGGATGCGGAGACGCTCCTCAGCTTCTTCACTGTAGCCCAAAGTCGTCTACCGACGCTCGAAACTTTCGAAAATAGCTTTATCAGATCCAAAGCCATATCAAACTCCCTTTTGCAAGCCGCGGCAAATACTCCCGGAGCATGAATGATCGCCATAAACAATACACCCAACGCGGAAATCAAAAAATAGTTGTAATGAAGTTGACATGAGCTGTACAAGTCAGTTTCAAATTGAAGACGGTAAAGCTCTCGAATCGTATCAAGCGCGATCTCAACCGCACGAATAGCATATGGCATCTTTTCGGCAATCGTACGCGTCGAAAAAAACACTGGCCGATAAATGTGCAAAAACAGAAGGTTCGACCTCAAATACAAAATGGTCTGCAATTTTCGCGAAAGTTTTGGCGGCGGCGAATAGCCCGCGTCGCTCGCACGGTGAAGTCGCAGCTCACGCGGCAGGGAATTGGACCATTTCTGAACCAAAAACTCCATGTAGTCGATATCATCATTGCTGTTCTGTTGCGGTGGCTTGCAAGCCGTGACCACTCGGTAGACCTTACCAGAAAGTCTACTATACTTGATCATCGCGTACAAGTACAATCTCCGAATGCGGCTGTCCTCCGACACGCCAGTCTCGTTGCCGATCGACTGAGGAAGCTCTTGGTCGATATCCTCGTCGCGGAGCGCGAATGGGCGACCCGTGCTGAACGACATGCGGCGGTCGACCACATACACGCACCAGAACAAGGCACGACAACGCTCGCGCTGCATGGGCTGAGGAAAGCGCATCTCCATCTTGCTCGACTGATGTAAGCCCAGTTCAATAGTTAGCACTGCAGCGTAACAGATTGTGCGATATGCTAATGATTCCAAGTCACTGTGGAATTGGTAATTGTGAATGAGCCATAACGATACCAAGGTATACACATCCGCGACGCCTGCAACTATTCGACGCTCCGTCATTTGCAAGACCTCCAGGTAAAGCTTTTTGCCTACCTCAACATGGTTCTCTGTAACCCCAGTGGCAATCGCAAGAACAAGTTTGATTACCGAGACGTCCTTTTCATCCCCTGGAATGTACCCATGGGCCTCATAGAGCGCCCAGAACTCCTCGTATTTCGCATTAAGTTCTTGTACCTCAAAAATTGGATACATCGAGTTGATTTCCAACTCGTATACTTCTACCAATTTCCTGCCTTCCTCGTAGTCAAGATAAAAGCATTTCTTTTGTTGTCGTGTGATGGGCTCGAACGATCCTGCAGGCCCTGCCTCTTCCTCATCATCATAGACTTCTGATGCGTCCGTGTTATTCCCGTCGCCTTCGTCGTCTGACGCCTCCTCTTCTTCGAAAGCTGGTCTAGTTCGATTATTGTTGTTGTCCAAAATCTTGGGACCTTGTTCGAAGGGAAACAATGACGACGTTTGGCCCGCGAAGCTCTTTTCTTTCTCCCTCGCCCATGTACGCGCCGGCCTAGCGAGAGAGCCGCGAATCTTGGCGCTACTACTTGCATTGACACTGCTGCCGGTACCGTTGCTAGTGTGTCTATTAAAATTATTCACTTCAGAATTAGAAGGCGAGAGAGTAGACAGAGACCCGTAGGCCGGAGTGTAAGCTTTTTCTGACGGCGTTGGAGCTGATACAGCAGAACGTGGCGAAAACGAGACTTCCGGAAGAACAGGACGCGGCGACCCCGCTGAGTGCGTTGACCGCGGCGTGTTTGTCGAATGAAGAAATGACGGATTAGTTACAATGTCTTTTGGCTGTGGAAGAGGTAGAATCGACCGGCTCGGTTCGTAATTGACGGGTTGGGTCAGTTCGTCAATTCGAAGGGACGAGCGTGACCTTGACGAGGGAGACAGTCCATGTGTTGCCGACGGACTGTGCGTTGTGGGCTGTCTAAATGTGTCCTCATTCGCCCGAGCCTGTGAACTGTGGTCTTTCTGATTTTGTGGATCTAGAGATTTCGATGAGAGTAACGGGGACTGTCTAGGACTAAATTATACATGTAAGCCAAGGAACGAAGTTGCCTAGTGTGGCCGAACACCAACCTCTTTGCTGACTTCTGTGCTTTGTCTGTCGACTCGTCCAGCGATCGATAGACGCACTCAAGTTTCAGCTTTGTACAGCGCTCGCAACTAGTCTGGCCATTGCACTGCAAGGGTACTGCGCGTTAACTAGCATGCTCAGATTGAGAATACTCAACTTTATCGGCGTACCTTAACCTTGCGGCGCTTGCAGGCAAAACTGCATAAAATATTTGGTAAGGTCCATGAACCAAAAAAAATAGACGAACTAAAAGCAAGTCATACCACGCTATGGCGACATATTTCGCGCGCTTCCTGCGCCGACCGGTGTCGCTGGGGTCGATGGTGTCGTCGTCGACTCCATTTCCAGCTTCAGACGGCCGTCGTCGGTCGGACAGCTGTCCTCCAAAGGCGGCATATGGTTCTTGAATGAAGACGACCGGTCGGGTCGTGAGTTGCGCTTCTGAAGTCGACGCGTTTTGCTGTGTGAGCATGACTGGTGGTGGCGAAAGCGGCGACAGTTTCGTCGAGAGCCTGCGATGGGCAGACGGCGACGACGAGACAGAGTCGTCGATCATTGTGTGAATGCGAGGCAGCATCGCGTGTTCCGGCGTTGGCGTCCCCTTGCGTGCATCTGACGATTGCAGGTCGAGTCGCGGCGAAAGGAACAAGACGACAGAGCCCGGGGGAACCCGGGAAAGCCAAGGATCATGTGCGGGCAACGCGGGGCAAGGATTGGGTTTGGAGATGCAGGTTAACGTTTGATGGGCGAGGTCGTGTAAACGAGGTCAGCCTTGATGTGCCACCCATCTTTCTGGCGGGCCCTCCCCCTTTTGTTCATCTGCCAATTATTCGTTGCCCTGCTATTTGTCTTCTCTTGACTTTTCCGTTTCAGCGTCTCATCGGTTGGCCCTCTTGCCGGGGGCCAGCGCCCTGGACGGCGCCTGTGGAGATCCGAGTTACCCTCCTTCAATCCGGTTACCCTGTCCTGTCCACCGCGCTGAGCCCCGCACTTGCTATGCAACGGGGCTAAGACGCAACAATTCTCTTCCGCGCCGGTTAACTCCACCGAGTCCACCGAATCCACCGAAGCACCACGGTGGGACTACGACAGCGACTGGGATTTGATTGCGATATTATAACAAAAATGCAAATGCTAAACACATATGTACTCTCGACTTCTTAGATGATGGTCATGCCAGAGTCCACAACAATGACGGCACCCGACATGGACGAGTTCTGTGCAGTCGAGATGAACGCCTCCGCTGCGTCCTCCAACGACACCACCCGCTTCAACGGCAGGGTGCTCTCCAGTGCCTTGATTCTCTCCGCACCAAAACTAAGACCCCACTGAATATTTTGCCGCGTTAGCACTTTCACCTTCGTTCTTGTGGCCATCGCAGAATACATACCTCAGTGAGCAGCAGGCCAGGGCAGATCGCGTTCACGCGCGCTTTGGGCCCATGTGCCTTGGCGAGCGCCTTGACTAGGTGCACAGCGGCAGCCTTCGTAATCGAATACGGAATCGACGAGCCAGTGGCTTTGACGCCCGCAACGGAGGATGTCACGAGAAAAACGCCGCCTTCGGCCTCTTTTTCAAAGTACGGCTTCACCGCACGGAAGAGATAGAAATGAGCCTTCACGTTCAGCGCATAGCACTTGTCGAAACTGCTCGCTTGCCGCACAAGGCGGATCGTCAGCCACTTTCCCAAAAACACAATGTGCACTTGCCATAGCACACTTACTCAAGATCAGTCAGATCGTCCAGGTTCGCAAAGTTCACTATGCGCGTCCACCCAGCATTGGAAATCACGACATCTATTCTGCCCAACTCGGCCACGGTCTGGCGTACAAGCTCTTTGCATACCGCATCAGACGAGACGTCTCCTTGTAGAGCAATAGCCTTCACCTTGTGAGAGTTTGTCACCTCCTTGACAAGAGCGTTTGCCCGCTCTGCGGACGATGCGTAGTTGATGGCGACCGAGCAGCCTTCGCCGGCGAGACGGCGGACGATCGTTGCACCGAGACCAGCAGAACCGCCGGTCACGAGTGCGACTTTGCCTGCTAGAGAGAAGACCATTTCTGTTATGAAGAATATACTGCAAGATCACAGGAATCGATGAAGGCGAAAGAGTGCAGTGGCAGGATATTTCAACAAGATGCAGATCGGACAATTGCTGCGAGATGGACGGCCAAACTACAGCCGCCTATTACCTCCGGCACTCACAGGCCGACGAGTCCCTTAGCCGGCTGCGGAAGCAGCTTCTTTTGGACATTCGCATAGTAAATGATGCGCGGAAACACAACGCCGGTCAAGCAAGCGATCTGCCAAAAGACGTGGTGGATGGACGTCAGTGCGGGTTCGCGGAACCGCCGCCTGTCGTCCCAATTTAGCTATCCGCGCCCCCGCAGTCTATGGAACACTGGCTTCTCCCAGCCATCAGCGTCCAGCTAACGCGCCAGCAGGAAGAGACAACTACCAGCGCGTCCGGCCAGTCCAGCTGAACGCTTGTCAAACCTCGGCATGTCCTTCAACGGGGCATACTGCAAAAAAGCGGCATTTTTGATTTGGCAATCAAAACACACCAGAATACGGCGTTATTCTGGGCGCGTCCTCACCTAAAGAAAGGGGAATTAACTACTTTACCCAATTAGGTATTGATCATATGTCAAATTCCTCCTTATTTGCAGCATGCCTCACTTCCGCACAGGACAGTTGGCAACACCACAGTCTGAGGAAAGACGCAGTAGAGTGAATGGAGAAGGACAATTCCTGAGGAGTCAATAATAGCCCCAGCACTATTATTTTATGATTCACCGGTTGCGTATTGCTTTTTCAGTGTTTTTCACTTAAACAGAGGTATCATAAAAGCATCCAGCTAACCAAATAGTGGGAACAAAGTGAGAGCCAGTGGGCAAGACAAACGTTTACCCGGTCCGAGACCTCGCAGACTCAAATTACCTCGACGAATGTATAAGAGTCCTCCGGCTAAAGGGATATTCTGTCTAATTAAGCAAGCACCCAACTCACTACAAAAAATTGTGCATGATCATGCATTAAATTGGTATTGTTGCCCAGTTCAGTAAACTGGAGTACTCAAGTGCGGTAACTAATTCTTTAAATGATCGGCTCCAGTAGTCGGTTAAAGCCAAAGTCCCAACAGGAACGAATTTAATTTAGACGGCCCTTCAATCCTGTACGCATTTGACCCCTTTTCTTTCAATTCGTCGTCCCCCTTGAAGGTCTTGGTGCATTAGTATATCTGTCGACTGATCACCAGGACTGGATCCTGCCAGTGGAGTTGGTCGACATGAGTCCAGTCCACACTAGTACGGTCGAAGAGTCTGCCGAGAATGGGGCCGATGATCGTCTTGATCTCACCGGCGAGGTCGTCGAAAGGGAAGAGCCCAAGTACGTTCGCATAAAACGCCAGAAGGAGAACTTTGAAAAGTGGTTTGAGACCCAGTCCTCTATTCTGGCTCAGCGTGAAATCGAGGATTCCAATTCCGACTCAGAGGAGAGCGAACATGAAGCGAAGCGGAAACGCATCGTCCCGGTCGGCAATCGGCGCGCTCAGAAGGAAAATAAAGAAGCCAGCGATTCCAAGCGCGAGGAAGACGATGTTGATGAGGCATTTCATGAAATGACTCGAAACAAGATCACAAAGCGCAATGCGTTCGTTACCGCTCACGAGACGCATGAGCAAAAGCGGGAGCCAATCGCGCAACCTCGCGATTATCAACTCGAGTTATTCGAAATTGCCAAACAGCGAAACACAATTGCCGTACTGGATACCGGCAGTGGGAAGACGCTTATTGCCTGCCTACTCATGAAGCACGTTCTCGCGCAGGATATTGAACGCCGAGAGGCTGGCCGTCCGGTGTGTATCCATGGTGTGCCTTGTGTTGGTTTGGCCTAACTGAAGAGTATTTTTAGAAACGGGTTGTATTTTTCTTGGTGAACTCGATCATGCTGGTATATCAGCAAGCTTCCGTCATTGATGTAAACGTACCGGCCAAAGTGACCAAATTCTGTGGTCAAATGGGTGTCGGCAGTTCCGAGAAGACGACGTGGCAGGCACAACACGAGGAGTTTGACATTTTTGTCATGACGGCGGACATATTATACAGCTGCTTTAGTTACGGCTTTTTAAGTATCGATCAGGTTAGCATGCATCCTTGTGATATCGCCCTTCGAACCCAGAAGTGACTTACATTATTCTCAGGCATGTTTGCTCGTTTTCGACGAATGCCACCACTCAAAGGGGGGCCATGTTTATTCTCGCATCATGTCGGAATTTTACTCACACCTGAACCCTGAGGATCGGCCACTCGTGTTTGGAATGACGGCCTCTCCGGTGGACCCCAGAGGAGACGTAATGCTGTTGGCAAGGTAACAATATCACTAGGCATAGGTTCTGGGGCATTCACTAATTTACTATTGAAGCGAACTGGAAAAATCTATGCATAGTAAAATCAGAACTTCACGAAATATTTCCTTGCTCAGAGCGAACACCTCGAAGTCGATAGTACGAACGTTGTACTACAAGCAGTCGGAACACGTCGGCGTAACTCCGCTGTTTGAGAGATTATCCAGTGAATTTGGCCAGTTGAGTTCTTACCTAAAGAAGCTCTTTGCGATGGCCGAGTGGGCCGCCACGGAACTAGGTATGGTTGTCCTCTTCTCTGACAGTGGAGACTTTTGCTGGAAGGCAACGCTTACCACCCATTTTGCTAGGCCCATGGTGTTCGGATCACCTTTGGCGGTATACACTGAATAGACAGGGATCTCTGAAAAATGGCTATCACTCCTCGCGTTTGCGCTATATGGTGCAAAGAGAGCTCAAGCAAGAGGTCACAAGTGAAGAGGACGAGAGCCAAGAAGTCGACAAACAAGTACTTACAAGGCTGTTTGAGGTCCTTGACGAACACGAATTTGCGCATCCAATACTGGATTCAAGCGTCCTGTCGAATAAAGTGCTTGCTCTTATTGGTTTCGTAACTAACGCGTTCAAGAATGCAAAGCATAACCTGAAATGCATCATTTTTGTTGATCGCAGGTACACCGCATGGATGCTGTACGACCTGCTGCGACAACTAAAGCCCGCAGGATGCAAGCCCGGCATCCTGACTGGCCATGGCGACAGTGGAAACTCGAGTTTCAATATGTCGTTTCGGCAACAAAGCATGGTGCTCTATGACTTCCGCCGCGGCAAAGTGAATTGTCTGGTCGCGACTAGCGTGGCCGAAGAAGGACTAGATATCCCGGACTGCAACGTCATTGTCCGATTTGATATTTGCAAATCCGCAATTCAGTTTGTGCAAAGTCGGGGCCGGGCACGAAAGAGTGCGTCATTATATATCCACATGGTGGAACAAAATAACCCAAAGGTCTTGACCGAGATTAGTGAGCTGATGAGGGCCGAGGAGCATATGACGAAGTTTTACCAGACCATACAAAGCGATCAAGATTCAGACGAATCAGATGGCACGGAATCTACACCACAGTCGGATGAGTCACCACGACTGCTGTACATCGAGGAATCAACAGGAGCACGCGTGTCCAGTGGGTCGTGTCTAATGATTCTCTCGACGTATCTCTCGTCGCTGAAGCACGACGAGTACGCCATCCCGGAGCCTGTGTTCAACTATGAAGCTTACGGGGGCGAGTTTATCTGCAGGATCAGAATGCCGACCACGTCGAAGTTGCCGGGGCTAACTGGCGACAGTATGCCCAACAAGACGCTGGCGAAGCAGGACGCTGCATTCAAGCTGGTTGTGGAATTGCGCAAGAATAATTTTCTGGACGAGCACATGCGCCCTTATCGAGTCAAGAAAGTGCGGTTGATCGATCGGAAGAAGCGGGAGACTCTGGCGACGAACTCGAACAATTACGCCATTCGCACTGCTGACTTTTGGAAGCAGGGACCGGTCAAGGGCGCGCTGGATGGAGAGATTCTTGGTGCTGAATCCGTGCAAATATACATGACAGTGTTTAATATGCCAGACCACGGGGGAATATATCGGCCATTAAGTTTTTTGACTCGGAATCGGCATCCAAATTACTATTCATTTCCGTTGTTCGTCGACGGAGAATACATTCCCGTGGAATGCATGGTCTACGAGGCGCCTCTGACTCTCTTACTAGAGGATCTAGTCAAGATCTCGCAGTACACGGTCCGCCTGTTCCACGACGTATTTAATAAGCTGTTTGATGGCAGCGATGTCACCAAGTTTCCGTACTATTTGGCGCCGTTCGATGCCGAGAATATGAACATAGACTGGGATTTGGTCGATGCTTGTGTGGACAGCCTGGACGAGCCTCCCGTGACGTGGGCAGAGAGGCCGGATATAGAGGCCTGGCAAGGCGCGTTCGTTGTCGACCAGCGAAATCGAAACCGGCGGTTCGAGCTGCGCAAGTACATGCCGGACATGAACGAGGACTCGCCTATTCCGTCGTGGTATCCGTCAAGCGGGAAGCATGCGTCCGTAAAGATATACACATTCGGGACCAAACAAAAGGACGATAATTTCTTGGACCAGCCTGTGTTTGCAGCCAAGCGTGTATTGCACGGACAGAACTTTTTGAAAGCGTCTGCCGCGCAAGAGGGCGGTAAGCTTGTCCGTCTAGCACCTGAGTTGTTCCGGAGGCTGATTTAGTCGATAGACCGCGGCACTGATGCGCTGATTATACCCGGGCCATTTTATATCAGCGTCATCGACGCGGCAACTATGTGGACCGCAAAGCTTTTGCCATCCGTGAGTAGTTCAGTAAGACCTTGCAATGTGATGGGCACCGAGATTAATTTGAAACATTAGATCATGTTTCACATGGAGTCATGTGTTCAGGCAACCGAACTCTTCCGGGCATTAGATTTGAGTACTGACCTGGACTTGCGGAATATGGTTGAAGCTATCACGGTCGAGAGTACGCATTTAGATCTGAGTTATGAACGGTGCGTCAACCCCGAGTACTTTGAGGTTTTAATATTATACTGACGTTGCTGTTGCTCCCCTTTGCAGGCTCGAGGTGCTCGGTGATGCATTTTTGAAAATGTCGACGACGATAGGATTGTTCGTCTTTTTTCCTGACGGAGACGAGGGCGAGTACCACGTGCGCCGTCTCGATCTCGTGTGCAACCAGAACCTGTACGAGACGGCGCTGGCGAAAGAGACGTACGGCTACATCCGGGCGACGCCGTTCAATCGGCGGACCTGGTATCCGGTCGAGCTCGAGCTCCTGAACGGAGCCAAGATCGCGCGCGCCACGGAGCACTCGCTCGGCGACAAGACGCTCGCGGACGTGTGCGAGGCGGTCATTGGCACGGCGCTGCTGCACAGCGTCGACGAGGCCGTGCACGCCGTGTCGCAGCTTGTGCGGTCTTCCGACCACGACCTGCACAAGTGGGAGGACTATTCGAAATCGTACGTGATCCCGCAGTACCAGAAGGAGCGCGGCGACGCGGCCGACCGCGACATCGCGAGGAAGATCTCCAAGATCACCGGGTACGAGTTCCGGTCGCCGCTGCTGGTGCGGTCCGCGTTCACGCACGCGTCGTGCACGTGGGGCGTCGTGCCCAGCTACGAGCGGCTCGAGTTTCTCGGCGACGCGGTCCTGGACCTGCTCTGCGTGTGGTTCCTGTACGACAAGTACCCGTCGGCGGACCCGCAGTACCTGACCGAGCACAAGATGCCGATCGTGAGCAACAAGTTCCTCGGGTACCTCTGCGTGAAGCTCGGCCTGTACCAGTTCCTCGACTACGTGTCGTCGCCGCTGCTGGCGGCGATCTCCGACTACGTGCAGGCGATCGACTTCGAGGAGGAGCGCGCGGCGAAGCACAAGGGCCAGGTCTGGATGGACATGGACCCGCCCAAGCCGCTCGCGGACTGCATGGAGGCCGTCATCGGCGCGATTTTGATCGACTCCGACTTCGACATGACCGAGACCCAGGCCTTCTTCGACCGGCACGTGCGGCCGCACTTTGAGGACTTTTCGCCGTACGACGAGCACGGCTCGAGCCACCCGACCACGCGGCTCGCCCAGCTCTGCACGCGCGTGGCCTGCAACGACTGGAAGATCCACTGCCGCGAGTTCAAGCTCCACGGTAAGCAGGTCGTCCTGTCCGCCGTGCAGATCCACAACCGCATCATCGGCTCGGGCGAGGGCACGAGCCTGCGCAACGCGCGCGTCGAGGCCTCGCTCAGCGCGCTCAGGCGGCTCCAGAACGAGGACGGCCTGCTGGAGTCGCTGTGCACCTGTCGGGCGGATCGCGAGGAGGACGCAAGGGCCGAGCTCGCCGTGGAGGCCGAGCTGGCCGTGGAGGCCGCGGAGGCCTGAGCTGAGATTTGAAAGGCGTGCGTCATAGCCGAGGAAGGGAAGATGTCAGAATCTATTTTTTTTTTTGCTCCAGGGATGTATATGGTATATACCTAATGAACAAATATCGCATCATTTGAAATCCGAGCAGGCAAATACGAAGACCAATCACTGCCCTAACCCCATGCAGTCGATGGATTTTCAGGGGCTTCCTCTGCATAAAGTTATGCCGCCCACCTTGCGCGTGCTCCGGAGTCTGCTATTGTGAAAAATGTACGATTGTGATACTTAGATAACAACTAAAATATGTAATAAGAAAGAAACTAATAGTATAAAACTAACGAGATTAGTAAAAAGGTTTATAATGGACACAAAAAAATTCGGACACAAAAATAGAGACATAAAGTACAATACACTGAGAAGAACACACTAGAATACAACACGACTAATACAAAAAGACTTTTTGAATGACAGCGGAGCAGCCAGACAGTCGTCGTCTTCCTCTCAAAGTCAAGACAAACTCCCCAAAAAAAATAGCTCGCATGCAGAGCTATTACGAATGCCGGAGACGAAAAGAATGCCAATCACCCGCAGATTTCCCGGTCGTCCCTCTTGGTTCCTTTCCGCTCGAATTTCATTTCGAATGCCGTCTCTTTCCGGTTTTTTTTTTTCAATTTCATGCTAAGGGCCGCCGCAACTTCCGTCCGCAAAAGAGAAAGGTATACAAGGGCCCTCGTTGCCGACTCTCATCCTCCGTTCCGCCTCATTTTCGTTCCCGATCCGCCACCGCCGATATGCAAATGCCATTATCTTCGAGGGACAGATTTAGACCTTCTTGGAATGCTTCTTGGCGGCCTTGACCGGCGTGTCCGACTCAACGACGGGCACTGCGACCTTGGCGCTGCCGTTCGAGGCGGCAGCCTTCGCGGCGAGCTTTCTGGCGGCAGCCTTCTTCGAGCTGGAGCGGTAGACCTTGATGTAGAAGGCGATGAACAAGAAGAGGTAGGACGTGAGAAGACCGCAGCCGTAGATGGCGGCATATTCCTCGCCGGCGCAAGTGCCGTAGTTGGGCATCCACGGCCAGTACTTGTGAGTGAAGTAGGTGTACGAGGCGAAGTAGACGAAGAAGAGGTCGATGATAAACTGGATGATCTGCAACCGCGTGACCCACTCCTTCCACCAAACTCGAATGCCGCAGGACGAGAGGAAGTAGTACCAGTACATGACGACGTGGACCAAGAGGTTGAGGGTAATGACGACCCACGAAACTGAGGTGTGGCCGACGATTTGCGAGTAGCAAAGCGCCGCGGTGGCACCATGGTGATAGCAATGCAAAAAGGCTGCGTGACCATCGATTAGACGGACTTCTCTCCCAAAACTACAAACACAAAGACATCAAACATACTCAAGGGCTTCTTCTTGAGAACAAGGAAGACGGTGTCGAGCAACTCAATCTGTACGCAGCGAATAAGGTTAGCGCTAGTCCGAGGACCGGATAAAATATTCGGGGTAAGGGTTTTCACGTGCATATTTTGTGATGTAGTTCAACTGCAAAGCGGGTTAGCCAAAATGGACACAACACAACAGGAAAAAACTGAGGCGGCACGCAGCAATAGCTACGACAGAAACGCGGTGCTCTCCCTGGTATGTAGAGGCATGTGCTGCCTGATTGCAAATTTCCGGGCGTGAATTGAGCCAATGCAACAAAATCAATAGACGCGTCGCAGGAGGCGGTCAAATTTTTCACATGGAAGGGTATGGCGAGCCGGAGCAGCCGCCATCAACCCTGTGACACACACGCAATGCAATCCAAACACACATGCCCCGTAATACAAGTAGGTAAAGAGACGCCGAGACGCGTGCCGCGACAGACAGATAATGGAGACGGGGTAGGAACTCACGTAGTAGAGGGTCACAATCGGCTGGGTCCAGGAGCCCTCGTCGCAAATGGCGTAGAAAATGCCATGGCGGTAGAGGATAGGGAAGAGCTGCTCGACAAAGAGCGCGAGCAGAAGGCCGGAGAAAAACGTGAGGAAGACGTTATGGACACGGAAAAGAAACGTGAGCTTCCACGGCGCGCTGCCCTTCATTAACTCGCGCCCACCAAGAATGACGACGTAGTACAACGCGATGGTCGCGATGACGGGAGGGATTGTCGAGTAGGGGAGCTCTCCCTGAACAAATTCGAACTTTGACGGGTCCCAGCCAAAGAGGGCGAGGCATGCATCAGTGAAGATGGGCCAGAGGGAGATGCCAAATGGCCGGTCCACAGTGGGGACCTCCGGCTTGAGGTAGGCAAGGGCGGCGTCGAGATACTCGGCCATGGCTTATCGCGGGCAACGAAAGAAGGAGAAAAAAGCACAAAACAGAGGAAAGAGTGGATTGGCCGCGATGGACACCGTCAGGAGCGAGGCTGGGGGGGGCGGTGCGGGAGGAGGACGACGCGGGAAAGGCGGTGAGAAGTGAGAATGGGAAGGAAGAGGAGGACAACGAAAGGGAAGCGGTCCTGGTTTTTGGCCGGACGCGGCAAACGCGCCTGCTCTGGCGCAACCGCAGCGGTGTTTGCCCACTTATGCCTCATCCGCACAGCGCCGCGGCCGCAGCCAAATGTCCCAACGACCCAACACGCTTCCCGAGGCGTCCTCCACCAAACACAACCAACATCTTCATACCCCGCCATCACCATCTCCGCCTCCAGCAGAGCATACAAGCATGTCCGCGCCCTCACACAGATCTGTGCATCACCTCCGGCACCTCCGGCCACACGGGCGCCCGCCGGCTTGCCTCCGCCGTCCCTTCTCCACGTCACCGTTCCCGCACAACTACCACTTCGACACCCTCAAGTTTGTCCAAAGACTCGAGGCGTCCGGCTTTTCCAACGAACAGTCGCAGACGGTGCTCAAGGCCCTCAACGAGGTCGTTGCCGAATCAATTGAGTCCCTCTCGGCGACGCTGGTCCGCAAGGAGCTCCTGTCCCGCCAGGCCTACCAGCAGAAGGTCGACTTCGCCAAGCTGCGCAGCGAGCTCCTCACGCTCGACAAGACCGACACCACGCAAGTCAAAAACGAGCACGAGCGAATAGTCCGCGACATTGACAAGCTGCAGGTCCAGCTCAAGGAGGAAATTACAAAGACACAGGCAAACGTCCGGCTGGACCTCAATCTCGAAAAGGGCCGCATCCGGGAGGAAGGCGCCGTGCACGAGCTCAAGATCAAGGAGACCGACACGCGCATCGACTCCGAGCTCGCCAACGTCAAGACCCAGCTTGAGACCGTCAAGTTCCAGGTCATGCAGTGGCTTATTGGTGTTTGCACGGGCTCCTTTGCCCTTGTCTTGGCTTACGTGCGCATGTTGACTTAAGCACAAACTGTCTAATTAAAATAAAAAAAGGTTACAAAACAGCAGTATTACAAAACACACATATTAGTCGGAAAAGAAAATCTCCTTGAGAATGCGCATGGTGTCGTCAGGGCTATTGACGGCATGGCCAGTTGTCCTCGAGTCGGTGTAGATCTCGTAGTCGTTGCCGCCCTGTGAACTATAGTCAGTCTCTGGCCAGTCCTGCGGTAATCGCCAAAACTCACCTTGAAAGTCTTGTCGCCAAAGAAGTGAATGGTCGTGAAGCCCTCCTTCTCGACGTGCTGCAGGCAGTAGGTCTTGTCCCAGCCGGTCGGGAACACGTCGAACGAAATCTGGCCGCCAATCGAGTAAGTGAGGCCGTAGTCCGGGAACTCGGCCTTGAGAGCCGCCACAAAGTCCGTGCGGACATTGTTTGCGAGATCAAACTTTTCGTAGTCGAGGCGCTCCTGCGTTCTGCAAGAGTGTTAACACAAAGGTGGTCCGAGGAAGAGACTGTCAATATAAAACGCGCTTACGATGCATTACGGCCAATTGGCGAAATGTTGATCATGCCGTTACGGAATTCAACGAACGTTCCTCTATATATCATAATCAGACAATTGTACTTTGGAAAGAGAGGCCTTCGGGAAGAAAAGCACATACCGGCGAACTGGCAGCTCAATCGACGAGAGGTACTTGAGCACGAAAACGACAAGCTTGTTGTACTTTTCCTCTCCGATCCAGCCAATGAAGCTCTGCGACGCGAGCTTCTCGCCCAGTCGGTAGGCGGTCAAGCCGTTCTCGGAGAAGCAGTAGTCAAAGTTGTGGATCACATCGTCACCGAGCTGTTCTTGCTGCTTGACGAGGTCGCTGCCGCCGACGAAGCCAATGGCGACCTTCTTGCGCAATGCGGCCAGGAGATCAAGCATCTCCTGAGAGGCGGTCTATAAGTGCAATTGAATTGCTGTTAGCCGTGCTCTGGACTTGAGGGGACGGAGAGAAAAAATGACAATACTGTCAAGGAGGAGCATCAGAATCACTTACCAACCGCGCAGGGCTGAGCGTGCCGTCGACATCAAAAAGAACGATTGTGTCCTTGATCTCGCGCTCGTGCAGGGGAGTGAAGGCCGGCATTGTGTTTCTCGGGTGTCTTTTGTGCTGGTGGTAATAAAAAAGAGAGGACTGGCAAGGAACAAAGGCAAGAAGCAGGACCGCGTTTAATATGTGATAGTTCGAACTCGGGTCAACGTGGCTTTCGAGTCTCTGGCTGCACGCGGCTACGTCCGTTTTGGTAACCTGCAGTCCTCTTTGGGCAGCCTGTTGCCTGTTCTGTCCTCTGGCCACCTCCCTCTCTTGTTCTTTGTAAATCCAGGACGTGTTCTTTCGAATGCCGCCACCTGGCGTCATTATATATCTTGCTATCTTTTAATACTGCCGCCAGACGCGTTTGTTGTCCAATTGCACCTGTGGCAACCTGCATGCAAGCCAGCCTTGGGAGGCGTTCTTCCATCCCCGGAATATGGCGGCTGCGCTTAGATCCGCGCGTCTACTGACTCTCCTGCAAAGCTGGGTTCATTCGAACGGCAGCTTGTCTCCTGGGCGCTGCTGGTTCCACTATCGAGAAAACAAGGCCTAAGTGGTCATTTCCTCCGCCTCATAGAGCATATAGAGGAAGCTGCTAGCTGCATAGCGCAGCGCTGCCCAGCTTCGACGGTTGCGGCCGCTCTAAGGCACATGACGCCGTGCTTGTCGAGACCCAGGAACCGGCGACGTAAAGCCCGCAGTTGCTGCGCAGATACGGCCGTAAATGCTGCACATTCTCGGCGTGAAAAGAAGCCTCGAAGAACAAGCGCGAACGTTAACCGAGTCTGACATCGTCTCAGTTCTCGGGTCACCCACATCTCATCTCTCTTTCTCACATCACCTTCCCTCTGTCTCCATCAGCCCGGCAGCACAAGTCCTTCTGTGTTGTTTCCCTTTTGTCAGGGACTGTTACTGGTTGCTTGCCTGCTGCTGTTCCTTCTGTGAGTCGCCCTTTTCTTCCTGCGCACGACCACCACTGCCGAACTTCTTCCAGAAGCATCATCTTCTTATTCAGATCAAGATGTTTTCGTTGCCGTATCTGTTTGCGACATTTACGTAAGATGTGGCTGCTAATCTCAATCTTAAGATCTGTTCCTAGATAGAGAATAACGGCATCCAAGTCCGCCACTTTCCTCGACGCCCACCGTTTGATCGGTGCCGTCGCTCTTTCTCCAGCTTTTCTTCTGCCATCGGTATAACACCTTTGCCGATGATATCTACGACCATGGCCGGAGGAAGCCTTGCTCGTTTTCGACCTGTTGCCCGGCTGGTCGCGCGTAACTGCCAGTCCGGCGTCCTCACCTCTTCGTGTGCGTCCCGGTTGCCGGCTGCCGTCCTCGTCTCGCGCGTGCCGGCGCGGTCGCTGTCGGGTGGCCTACATTCTACGCAAAAGGCTTTGCAGAACCGCGCATTCGCATCCGAGTTTCTGCGGGCCTATTCGACAAACAATCCCCGGGGATTCGGAAATTTCAGCGGCAAGCCCGGAAAGAAGGACGAGTCCGAGCAGAACACTGACCGTACGTCTCTCCAGAAGCACAATAAAGTTGCTATATGTCGAAGCGGCCCCCCTACTAACAGTTTTGAATAGCCGAAGATGAGCCCGCCAAAAGCAGGCTCGAAGAGACCCGCCGCCGGCTGAACGAAGAAATCGACAAGGCGCAAGCGAAGCGCAACAACGATTCCCAAGGGCGCGAAGAGACCGACGGCAAGGACTCCGAGTCGGGCTTCAAGTCGTCAGCGAACAAGAACAAGCCGAAAAGCGGGAATAGTATGGAGTTCAACATTCCGCCCACGAATGTCAACCACATCCTGCTTGCATTGATTGGAACATATATCCTTTACGCTATTTTCTTTGACCGTCCCGGTGGACGCGAGCTTACTTGGCAAGAGTTCAGAGTCTCGCTTTTGGACAAGGGCTTCGTCGAGCGTCTGACCGTCGTCAACCGCAATCTTGTCCGCGTGACGCTCAAGAGCTCCGCGGACTCGCTTGCGCTGACCTCGACATGGTACTTCACGATCGGCTCCATCGACTCTTTCGAGCGCAACCTTGAGGAGGCCCAGAACGAACTCGGCGTCCGCCACAACGAGCGCATCCCTGTCGCCTACATTGACGAGCGCGGGTTCTGGAACGGCCTGTTTGCGCTCCTGCCTACGGTTATCTTGGTCGGTGCTCTCTGGTGGCTTGGCCGTCGCCAGGGCGGCCCGTCCGCGTCTGGCGGCGGCATCTTCGGCGTCGGCAAGTCGCGCGCGAAGCTTTTCAACAAGGAGACCGACATCAAGATGCGCTTCCGTGACGTCGCCGGCATGGACGAGGCCAAGGAGGAGGTCATGGAGTTTGTCAAGTTCTTGAAGGACCCGCAGAAGTACGAGCGCCTCGGCGCCAAGATCCCGCGCGGCGCGATCCTTTCTGGCCCGCCCGGTACGGGCAAGACGCTTCTCGCGAAGGCCACTGCCGGCGAGGCCGGCGTGCCGTTCTTGTCGGTCTCCGGCTCCGAGTTTGTCGAGATGTTTGTCGGCGTCGGCGCGAGCCGCGTGCGCGACCTGTTCCAGACCGCGCGCAAGCTGGCGCCCTGCATCATCTTTGTCGACGAGATCGACGCGATCGGCAAGGCGCGCAGCCGGAGCAGCTCGATGGGCTCGAACGACGAGCGCGAGTCGACGCTGAACCAGCTCCTGGTTGAGATGGACGGCTTCCAGACGTCCGACCATGTCGTCGTTCTCGCCGGCACGAACCGCCCGGACGTGCTCGACCCCGCCCTCATGCGACCCGGCCGCTTCGACCGACACATTGCGATCGACCTGCCTGACGTCGAGGGCCGCAAGGCCATCTTCATGGTCCACCTCGGCAAGATCAAGACGTTCCTCGACCTCGACAAGCTGTCCGGCCACCTGTCGGCCCTGACGGCCGGCTTTTCCGGCGCGGACATTGCGAACTGCTGCAACGAGGCCGCGCTGATCGCCGCGCGGCGGCTCGCGAACTCGGTCGAGATGATCCACTTCGAGGCCGCGATCGAGCGCGTGATTGCCGGCATCGAGAAGAAGTCGCGGGTGCTGACGACGCTGGACCAGCGCACGGTCGCGTACCACGAGGCCGGCCACGCGGTCTGCGGCTGGTATCTCGAGTGGGCCGACCCGCTCCTGAAGGTGTCCATCATCCCGCGCTCGATCGGCGCGCTCGGCTACGCGCAGTACGCGCCGGCCGACAACATGCTCATGTCGGAGAAGCAGCTGATGGACCGGATGACGATGACGCTCGGCGGGCGCGTGTCCGAGGAGATGCACTTCCCGACGGTCACGTCGGGCGCGATGGACGACCTCAAGAAGGTGACGCGGATGGCGACGATGATGGTCACGAAGTGGGGCATGTCGAGCAAGGTCGGCCTCGTGCACTTTGACGAGTCCGAGCAGTCCTTCAGCAAGCCGTTCTCGGAGGAGACCGCGTCGCTGATCGACGAGGAGGTGCGCCGGATCGTGAGCGAGGCGCACGCGCGCTGCGTCGAGCTGCTCGAGGCGCACCGGCACGAGATCATGCTCATCGGCGAGGAGCTCCTCACGAAGGAGGTCATCTCGCGCGACGACCTCGTGCGCCTGATCGGCCCGCGCCCGTTCGCGGACCGCAACGCCGCGTTCGAGAAGTACGTGACCGGCAAGAAGGAGACCGCGCCGGACGAGGCCGAGCCGCCGGCGCCGTCGCCGCCGCTCGCGCCGCCCGTCTCGCCCTCGCCGCCGCCCGCGCCGACGCCGGCGAACTAGGCCGCGCTTGGTGAGTGTGTGTGTGGGTGCGTAGTTGAAGTGTATGGTGGTGTGGTTGTTTTTTTTGCGTGACGGACATCGGTGCCGTCATGGGCATTACTCAAACGTGAAGAGCGATTATTTTGATTGATCATTTGTTAATTCGTCGACAAATACGGATCCGACGAGCTTCGCCGGATCGTGTTTGTTGGTCAGCTCTCACCCGGTTTTATAGTGTTGATTTTTTTTTTGTGTCATTAAGAAGAAAAAAATACACTTTGTATATAGCATGGCCCCGCCTTGAAAATGAGAGTTGGTCCCGTTCTGCCTATACTCTCTGCAGCTGCGAACAAAGCCAGGATGATGAGAACTTCGTATATTTCACGAGTAAGATAAGGATGAACAACAGTAGTGACAAAATAAACAATTTGTCGAGACTAGTAATAATACGGGCGATAAACTGACTAATAATATAAAAATAGTGATAATAATAATACTGATGATGATAATAATAATAATACTTTGTAACATGTCAACGCCTCCCCGCCAATTCCTACACACAACTGTCAACAAAAGGAGTACGCTGTGGCCCACGCAGTCAAATGAACCCCGATACTGGATCGTTCGGCCAGACATGGCGCACAGTAATCTTGGAACACCAAAAAAAAAGATAAGGAAAATTGAGATCGCCTGTCCATAATAATAAAACGCAAAACAAAGAGGGAGCATGGAAAGTCACCCAAAAGACGAGGCATATGATTGGAAAGTCTTTTTTTTGGAGAGATATGCATGATTGTAATCAATAACAAAACGTATCAAAATATGGAATATGAAGTACACAGATCATACGCGCATTGGCAGTTCAACCGCTGTCAAAGCGGTGGACTAAAAGCAATGGCAGCGCAGAATAAGAAAAAAAAATGAAATAAAACAAAGTAAAACAACTAACGAAAGGGAAAAGTGAAAGGACACGAAAGCACGACAATGTAAGTGACCGTGCCAGAGAGGAAGGGTAAGGTGTAATAAATACTATTCCTCCATCTTGCCAAACACGCCGACTTCGTCGGCCTCCTCGTAATCCCGCAGCGAGTCGTCCTCGCCGTCGTACATGTCGTCGAGCGAGTTCTCGCGCGAGCCGCGGTCCTCGTCGTCGTGGTGCAGGTGGCGGAGGAGGTGGTGCTCGTGGCGCTCGTGCTCGTGCTCGTGTTCCCGCAGCTCGGCGAGCTCGTCCTCCTCGGTCATGGACACGAGGATCGACGCGGCCTCGAGGAGCTGGACCTGCTGGTGTTTGGAGATGAGCAGCTTGGAGGTCATGTTCCACTCGGGTGTGTGCTCCCATCTAAACGAACATATGTTAGCAAACCGGCTTGGAGACGAGGCTGTGAAAAATTAATGTTGCGCGCAAAGAACCAGCTGCCATATAGCCTGCCAAAATTATTAATGATCCGCCGGTAGTCATCAGTAGAGTGTCGGTAGTGCCGGCTGTCATCAGTTAGGAGGACCATGTGCCGGCGGACCACGTGAGAGGCGCAGCGAGCCCTAAGCCTGGCTGTGCCGACAAAGTGCGAGCCAACCGCGGCCGCTCGTGACCGCGAGGCCGAAAACGGCGGCCGCAGACCCGCATGCGGCCTAGTCCGGCTGACAACACCCTGAACCGGGATTACACAACAACAAAATGTTGGTGTTCGAGGCCTCTCGCTTCCCCCGACGACCACGTCAGTCGCTAAAAAAAATATCCTCGTCATCGCCCCCAACGCATGGTATAGTAATCCTCGGACAGAAAATAAAAATAATCCGTAATAAATCACTTGACAGCCACGCCATGACAAGAATAGAGGAGCTCGAATGTGTAGACCAAAATAAGTCGCATGTGACATGATGCAATCTCCAAGCTCACGCGTCAGAGGGGCCTCAGAAATGGCTTTGGCATCGAACAAAAAATATTTGGCAGAACGTCAAATAACCAAGGGTGAAAGACAGATCAAGACACGAATTGCGAGCAATGTCGAATTAATTGCGTTGTGAGCCTCCGTTGTCGTGGTGCAGTGCGGTCTTATCTCCTCGGCCCGCGTATCTTCGCAGCACACCATCCAGAAGAGTCACAGCCCAGACAGGGCCCAAGGCATGCAATTGTTCTTTGCGCGCAACATAAAATAAAATAAAAAAAATATAGGAACTTACTTGTGCTTGGTAAGGCAGCTGATGTGTTTGTAGCCCTTGCCGCACGTCTCGCACTTGAGCTCCTCCTTGAGGCGGCCGGAGGTGGACTCGCCCTCGGAGAACCGACGCGCGGCAAGGATCCGCCGGGACAGGTACGACGTGCCGAGCGAGGACGAGACCGACGACGGCGGCGACGCGTACGAGGACGCGGTGGACGACGAGATGGACGAGGACATGGTCGAGCTGTGCGAGTGCGAACGCGCGCCGGGGATGGAGTACGGCGCGACGGTGACGGAGGATCGTCGTCTGGACGACATAACGTTTGCGGATACCGGGATGTCCTGCAGGATGCGTGTCAGCATGGCCGGACGAGAGATCGCCTGGACGGCATGGACGTGGGGACGCGGTGTGGGGTGGAGGGCCAGCAATCGCAAAAATAGATCAAGGACGACCCGCGTGGGGTCGCGGCGGCGGGGGGGGGAGGACAACCGTACCGTTATGGCAGCCATTGAAGCAAGAGGACGGGCGGCGTGGGAACGGGGCGGGGAGCACTAGGACTACCGGGAAAGGTCGTGGGCAGGAGAAGAAACCATTCGCGATGTTTGACTGGATGAGCGGTGAGGAGAAGAGGATGGAAGAGAGAGTGTTTTTTTCCAAACAAAAAAAAAAAAATACGGTGGACGGGGGATGGGGTTGTGGTTTTGGTGGTTTTGGTTGCGGGCCGGAATGAGGAACTGTTGTGAGTTGTGTTGTGTTCCTGCGTCGCAGATGAGCACCCGCCGATCACAAACCCGGCCCGGGCTGTGCGTTTCCCCCTGCGGCCTGGCCCGGGTCACGGCTCACGAGTCACCCTTTGCGGCCAGTGCCCGCCCGATTGGGAAACACGGCTTGATTAGGCAGGCCCTCGAGCCCCAACCCCGCGCCGCCGTGGCTGGCCGGGGGCGCACACGAGGCGTCGTCGTCGTCGTCGTCGTCGTCGTCCTGTGTCCTCGTCATAGTCCTCGTCCTCGTTCGCAGTTCCCCGTCTCGCAGCCGGCCGCGTGCCAGCTGGGGGCAGGGCACTGGAGCGCTGGCGGGGGCAACAGCACATCCGGCTTGGGGCGGGCGGGGCACGGGGCCGTCTTGTTTGTATCATCGTCAGTCGACTTTCCTGCAGACCCCGCACAGCGCTCGGCCCCCAATGGCGTATCCGCACCAACGTTGGGCGTCCTATGCCGCACGTCATCGCGTCCTTAGGAACTGCTCTACATTGTCTTTTTGGTCCTTTCAAGCTACATATCATCATCATCGTACAACGCATCTTGTACAACAGCAGACAACTTGCAGACAGCTGGCATGCCAACTCATCCACTCCGTTGCCCACGTAGTCATACCACTCTCACGCCGTCCGGCTGCTTTCTTCCTCCACCAAAACATCAATCATGCCGTCGCCCGACTCCTCCAGGCCCTCCCATATGCCGAGCCCGGCCTTGCTGCTCATCGCTATCGCGTCCTGCAGCGCTACCGCGTAGTCGTTGTACCACTGCGGCTCGTCCAGCCTGACCGCGACCGTCCGTAGCTGTCGCATCTTCGCCGTGATCTCGGCCGACTTTGCCGTCTCGCTCGTCACGAGCTCGTCGACGCTCTGGCATGCCTGTCGGAACACTGCCCGGCCCCGTCCGTGTCAGTAACAAGCTTCCCCCATACCCAAAAAATAATGAGTGCTAGCACAAAAAAAACAAAGGCTCACCTCGATTCAGGGCCGTGTCTGATTCCGGACCAACCGGTAGTTTCTCCCACCTGGCAATAGCCCGCTCGATGTCAAACTCATCCTCCGCATCGCCCTCGGCGTCGTCCTTCGGCTCGTCCTTGACCTTGGCCCTCTTCCGCGACGGCAGGCCGCCGCCGCTCGCGGCCTTGGCGGGAACTTCCGTGCCGAGCAGCTCGGCGACGTTGATCTCCTGCAGCTCCTTCTTGCCCTCTTCGAGGTACTTTCTCTTGTTTGTCTGGCTCTTCAGGATCTTCTTCACGTTCAACGACTCCTGCAGCCTGCTCGCTATCGGCGCCGCAAGCGCCACAAGCTTCTCGGGCGGCCTCATGTCGCGCAGCAGCGAGTCTGCTATGGGAGGTATCGGCTTGTCGGGATGTATCGACCGAAACTGTATCGCCTTTGCGATGTATGCTACCAACGGGTTAAACGCCGTCCCTGGCGCGGCATATTCTTCTCTGCAGGCACAACCGTTAGCAGGCGCCGTAACTATCTGAAAAGCCGCCACAACACGCAAAAGAGAAACATTACCCGCTCGCGTCGCCGTCATGCGTCGGCAGCCCGTCGCCCGCAAGACTGGAAATGTCCATCGAGTTCACATACGCCCTCATGTTGTCCACCATCTCGTCCGTCGGCAGGTGGTGGTGCCGCTCGAGGAGCTTGCCCTTGATCGTCTTGATGATCGTCAGCGACGGGAACCGGTACGACCGCACGTCTTCCGCGAACGGCAGTTCGCTGTCGATCAGCGCCTCGACTCCCGTCTCCTCGTCCACGAGCGGCATGAGAACCACAATCACCGGCGGCCGGTCCGTCTTCGTCACGAGCCGCGCGAGCGCGTACAGGTTCGATGCCTGCATGGCCTGCACTATACTCGAGAGACACAGGCGGCTGAACTGGTCATTTTTCTTG
Source organism: Lipomyces sp. NRRL Y-27488 (assembly GCA_030556275.1). NCBI lineage: Eukaryota > Fungi > Ascomycota > Lipomycetes > Lipomycetales > Lipomycetaceae > Lipomyces > Lipomyces sp. NRRL Y-27488. The sequence goes on from JAKTPS010000004.1 coordinate 166,228, forward strand.
TGCACGATCATCTGGGATCCTGACATCAACGTCCAAGGTTTGACCTGAGCCAGCTGTCGTCAGCAAAAGAAACCCACCTGGTACGACAGTCATACCAAAATTTACCTTGTCTGCCTTTGTGAACCCAATAATCTCCAAACTGGGCTCCGTAACTAGTCGCAAGTTGTCCTCGTCCTCATTCGATATCGGCACGACCGTCTTTCCGTAGAGATACCCTTTCTGTAAATCTTTCAGCTCCACCTGTACAACCTTCTTGTCTTCCGCCTTCTCTTTGCCCTTCCCCACCGGCATATCGTACACAATCTTCCTGCCAAGCGCTTGTTTGGGTTTTGCCGGAGACGACGGCGGCGGCGCCGGCGAGCCGGACGGCGTAAACTGCCGGCCCGGGGTTGCTGACGCGCCGCGGCCGGCCGCGGCGACTCTGTACGCGGACGTCGAGCCCGGCGTGGCGATCTTGACGAACGGGTAGCGCTCGACCTCGATCTGGAGCGCGTCGTCGAACTGGTCCGCGTCGCCGAGCGAGAGCACGCCGCGGAAGGTCACGACGGGCTTGACCTTCTTCACGTTCGGCAGCTCGAGGTCCGGCAGGACGTCGTCGAACGACACGAGGCGCGCCGCCACGTCGTGTTCCTGCGCATCCGCGGTGAAGTCCGACAGCGCGCCGTAACTGCTCAGCTGTAGCTCCGTGCTCTTTGCTTCCTTGGCGCCGATTGCCCTAATTGAAATGCTTGTCAGTCGCCGGCTGGTCTCGAGCCGCTGTTAGACCGTGCTGCTTACATGATTGTCAGGTTGACCTTCATTTCGGCCAGCTTGTCAATGATCATCGGTGTGCCGGCGCAGTCCATGTAGGAGTCGCAGTTCGTGAGGAGCACGATGTTCTTGATGTACTTGAGATGCCGGCAGTAGTCCGCCATGACCTGGATGGCGACGACGAGTCCCGAGATCATGTCGCCCGACGACTCGGCCGACACCGCCATCGACGTGCATATGGAGCGGTATGTAGGCAGAACAAACTGCTGGATCGGGAAGAGCACGGACACGTGCTGGTATTGCGGATCATGGCTCAGCGCGTTGTTCGATTCTGCCATCAAAGCCTCATCATGTAAGCGCCACGAGCCAGGACTGGACGGTCAAAAACCGTAAGATCAAAATCAATTCATACGCTTCGTGCCGACGCCGACGATGCCGACGACGTCGGTCTTGCGGCCGCCGGCGACCTTGAAGCCGACCTTGTCGAGCACGTAGTCCATCGCGAGCTGGAAATCAGACCGGCCGCCGCCGAGCGCCATGTGGCTCGCCGCCATGGTGTGGCCAACATCGACCACGAATACTGTAGCCTGTGACCGTCCTCGTTAGCTCAAAAAAGGAATTGCACTCGGCAGTGAGCGGATACGTACCTCTTTGTCCGCCATTCGGTGCACCGGGTCGAGTGTGGGATTCGAGATCCCAACGCGTCGGGCACACGTCAATGTCGCGACGTGCGATGAGCTCCACGTGACACGCCCACAAACCCCGTTCTTTTGAAAATGTCAGCGGGAAACTCAGTTCGCCGCCAAACCTTCTTTTTTTTTTGTTAGTTCCCGACCACAATTTTTTCCAGCAAAAAGCGCCCCGGTTGGACCGCATTTTGACTGAAGTGGTCGTCGGCAGTCGCCTGATATTCGAAGAGAAGAACCGGTCCGGGTCGTTTCTCCGCGTGCTCTTGCCCTTCACCGCCCCTCTCCCGCACAGCGTATACATGTCGGCCTGGATCCGCGGCCTGTTCTCGGGCACCGGCACTACCGAACAGCAGCAGCAGCAGCGCCAACAGCCACCCGCCTCGCCGCACCACTCTTCCTCCCTGCCCGACAACGACCACCGCTTCCAGCAACAGCAACAGCAGCATTTCGACCACCCGTCACCCGCCGCCGCTGCCACGCAGAACTTTGAGATCTCCGTCGAGGACATCATCGCGCCCATCTCCGGCACACGCGCTCCCGGCGGCTCCCTCTTCCCCGCCCCGCAGGTTCCCGTCTTCGCCCAGGAAGAACCCGAGCCAGCAACAAAGGACACAACCTACTACTTCAACGAAGCAAAAGACTACACCATGGTGCGTCTTTCCTGGCTCTCTGTTTCTTTTTTTGCCATCTTTCTCTAACACCGTCCCCCAGAGCCATCCGTTGATCATCGGTGCCGGCGTCGCCGCCGTGGCGCTCGCCGCCCGCGTCGGCATCCGCGCCGTCCAGCGATACCGCAACCTGCCCGCCGGCGCCGCGGCGGCCAAGAAGTACTACAAGGGCGGCTTCGACCCGAAGATGAACGCGAAGGAGGCGCTCCTGATCCTCGGCCTGTCCGAGTCGACGCTGTCAAAGGCGAAGCTGAAGGAAGCCCACCGCAAGATCATGCTCCTCAACCATCCCGACCGCGGCGGATCGCCTTACGTGGCGACGAAAATCAACGAGGCGAAGGACTTTTTAGAAAAGAACCGGAAACTGAGATAGGGGCGGGCGAGAAAGGACTTTGCTCGGTAAAGGAGTCGGGGGACGAGCCCACGCGCACTGGCTATACAAAGAGGAAGCTCGACAGCATATAGACCAAAAACGAAAGAAACAAAAAATGGAAGACTCGTGCATTACGGCGGGACAAGAGACAGAGAGCGAATACCGAGCCGATCGAATATGGTTCTCTTGTTGATTGTGGTTGTCTGCTAATCGTGATAACGTGGTTTGACGATTTGGTTTCTTCAATTTTTTATTTCAAGTTTCTAATTTCAGGAGTTTTTCTTTTATTGGTTGGAATTATTGTATATATCTTCGTATTCTGTACCTTGTTCTTGTCATATTGTCATTGCTTTGTATATAAATCTACTCTTGTCATTACATGTCATTACATGTCATCACCGTAATGCGTCGAACTGCGCCCGGAGAAATCCCAGCCAGTCAACCCTCTCAAGCAGGCAAGCCGCCGACCAGCAACACCCACAGCGACGTAAGCAGATGAATAAAAGTGCCGGCGGCCACCTATCAATTAGCACACGGTCACATTACGTCTCCAGCAAGATCCCGCGCACATGAAACACCTTCTCCTGCGCACCCGCGCGACGCTGCTGCGCGACGTCGACCTCGGCGTCGCGTCAGTCGGCCACAGCCACTGGCACGGCTCCCTGCCCGGCGCATGCGTGCGGGCGTTTTCGGCCAGCGCGCGCGCGCGCGAGGCCATGCAGGTCTTCAACAGGCGCGTCAAGCAGATGCAGCGGGACCGGGCGGCCGCGAACCCCGAGACGAGTCGGGTGGTCGACTACCTGCGCGCCGAGGTGGCCGACCGGCTCAACGAGCGGCTTCTTGTACGGTAGACAATTATGTCTTTGTGACTGCGTCTTTTATGTGTTTTCAGAGTGCTGACGGTGCGCATATAGCTAATAGCCCGGCAACACGACGTCATGGTCGACCTCGGCGCCGGCGCGGGCAGCATCGAGCGGTCCATCTGCAGCGAGCGCGAGGACCCGCGCGACAACGGCGTGCTCAAGTCGCGCATCGGCCGGATCATCATGACGGAGCTCTCCGAGCGGCTGCTCTACCGCGACGCCGACCCGGCCGCGTTCCCGTTCAACGCCGAGCTCGACCTCACGCGCGTGCAGATGGACGAGGAGAAGCTCTTCACGCCGGAGCTCCTGCAGGCGATCCGGGGCATCACGAGCGTCGCGGGCGACGGCGCCGGCGCCGGGGCCAACGAGTTCTTGTTTGAAAACACCGTCAACACCGTTGTCAGCAACCTGTCCATGCACTGGGTCAACGACCTGCCGGGCCTGCTGAAGCGGATAAAGTACATGCTCGTGCCGGACGGGCTGTTCATCGCGAGCATGTGCGGCGGCGACTCGTTGTTCGAGCTGCGCACGTCGCTGCAGATTGCCGAGATGGACGTGTACAACCGCATCGCGCCTCGCCTGTCGCCCTTGGCAGGTACGTCGAAGCCGTGCCGCTGAATCCCCAATCCCCCCCCAGCGTGATGCACCGCTAACTTTGTTTTTGCCTGACACAAACCAGACGTGCGCGACATGGGCGGCCTCATGCAGCAGGCCGGCTACAACCTCATCACGGTCGACGTCGACGACATCATCGTGTCGTACCCGGACATGATGGCGCTCATGCGCGACCTCCGCGACATGGGCGAGGGCAACGCGGTCCTGAACCGGCCCCACTTCCTGCCCCGCGGCCTCATCCGCGCCGCCGAGAAGGTCTACAGGGACATGCACGCGAACGAGGACGGCTCCCTGCCGGCCACGTTCCGGATCATTTACATGGTATGTCTCCTGCTCCCTTTTAATTTGTGGTCGGCTTTTTATGGTCGCTTTCCGGCGACTGGCAGTGCATGGCGTGTTCTGACGCGACTTCTTTATAGATTGGCTGGAAACCGAGCCCGAATCAGCCCAAGCCGCTCGACAGAGGCTCGGCGGATATTAGCTTCAAGGATATATTGTGAATTGGCGTGTAAATAATGTGTTGTTGTACATATGTATTGTAAAATAGATTATCCGTGTGGTCGTTTCTTGTTCATGGCGGTGACGGAGTGAACCATGGAAGAAAATGTTGACCTAAATCACTCTTCTAAGGCCAGTTCACTATACCGCAGTAAGAAAATCAGCAAGACAGGCGTCAATCAGTATGAATCAGTTTGGCGAAGAAATAATGACAATACTCTTTGCGCGGTGCACTTGACATCGTCTTCTCTCGATATCCGGATATGTCCAGATATGTCCTTTCTGCTCGCTCTGCTCTCTGCGGCAGAAAATTGCCCGCAAGAGCGGGAGCCATTAATACTGGACATGCAATCGTAAAAAGGACGCATCTGTGGTCTACTAGTAAGCTCGAATTGCCCTTAAGATGGGAATCAAGATTGACAGGATCTTTTGTGAACCTCCAAATCCGCGATAAGCCGCAGTGTGTCTGCGAACTCAACTCTACTCTAGCGACCATAGAACATCCATCCCCTCCTCATCTGCCTTACGCACGCCTTCGCAAGACATCCCGGGAGATCCACCACAACAGTAAAACAGCGGCCCGCTACTCCACATATACACACACACACACACACACACACAAGATGGCCGCCGTCAACTTCCGCCGCATCAACATCGACATCCTCGACCCCGAGAACAACATCGCGCCCGAGGACCTCGTGCCGCCGAGCATCGCGAACCTGCCGCCCGTGAGCCCGGCCGAGATCCAGGCGTTCGGCCAGAGCGTGCGGGCGCTGATCTCGCGCGGCGACCCCGCGTCGGCGCTCGCGGCCGCGCTGGACTCGCCGCCGTACACGAGCAGCGACGAAGTCAAGGTCTGTTGCATCGCGGCGGCAGCTGTCCGTCTTCCCTGGCGACCAATTGCTAACGAATCCGGGGGCATGGCGCAGACAATCCACCTGGCCACCGTGCTCGAGATCCTTGCGGCGATCAAGACAAGCGACATGGGCAAGGTCGTCGACCAGCTGTCGTCGGAACAGCGCGACACGCTCATCAAGTACCTCTACAAAGGCATGGGCGTGCCCGCGACGCACAACATCTCCGGCGTCCTGCTCGCCTGGTTTGAAAAGGTAAGAGAAATACAGACAGACGAGGCCTCGTCAATTCTGTTGCCGCCGGCGGTTGATGCTGCCCGGCCCCCCCATGCTTGCTCAATTGGTTTCTAACCGTGCTGGTTGTAGGTTACGGATGTGGCGGGACAGGGCTCGATCGTCAGGTACCTGTCAGACAGACGGTTGGTTTGAAGTAAGAGGACGTGTACACTAGGCATCATATAATATAAATACGTATCATGCAATTTTCTCTTATGCTTTTCTCAAGCCGGACATGAACACCTTATTAACGCAAGAGCCGCCGTAAAGTCAAGATTACACCACTTAAATGCTGTTGCAGAATTTGAGAAAAGGAGCATTGGAAAACAAGCAAAAGCAAAGGCTAGGAAATGATAGAATGCGTGGTACTAGTGGAGCAACGGTGCAGGTGCAAACAAAAAAGACGAAAAAACAGACAAACAAAAAAAAAGAAGCCATTCCTATGATGATTCCGCTGCGGCCAAGATCTTGCTGCCGTCGACCTGCTTGACTGGGACGCCGCGGGACACAAGTTCGCGCTTGAGCGACCGCAGTCCGAGCGTGACCTTGAAGACCTGGTCCTGCTGGAAGACGTACGTCACCTCTATAGGTGGCCATGTCTGTGTGGTGGCGCGCATGACTGGATGGTCAGACAAGTCGTACTGGGGAAGACGGTTAAATCCAACAAACAACAAATCACAATGAGTTGGTCAGCTATGGCAAATAAAACATACCTCAATCAGCGCGATGATGTTGGCCTTCAGGTCGCCGCCCTTTGATCCGTGGTCGTCCGTCAGACTCAGGCCGTGCGCCGTCATCCGCAGCGCCAGGCTCGCCCCGCTGAACTTGACCGGCGCGGACTGGTCGTCCAGCCGGACGTACGCGCACGCCAGCGCGAACCGGTTCGGGTCCCGCGTCGTGCTCGTCGGCACGTCCGGCACGATGTGCGGGTTCGACTCCCGCGACCTGGCCGACCTCAGCAACGCCGGCCTCGCCGACGGGGCCGCGCCGTCGCGGCCTTTGGACGAGCTCTTTGTTGAAGTGAGAGTGTCGCCGGGATCATAATCGTACGGCCGAAACGCATCCGGTTCCTTCTTTTTCGAAACGTTCCCACGTTTCTTGGACCTCCCTGACTCGGACGATGCCAGTGAGGACGATCCGCTGTCCTCGCGAGACATTCTCTCGGAAGCAACCTTGGCCACGCTGCGGAGCACCTCTTCCCGCTTCGCCAGCGCCTCGAGCGGGCTTTGCGGCGGGTGCTGCAGGTCGTCCGCATAGGACGGGTACGGCCGTGCCGCGTCTGCTGTTGCTTTGGCGCTCTCTGCATCCTCGGCCTTGCCGGACTGCCGCAGCAGCTGCGCGGTCACGAGCTGGAAGACGCCGCCGAAGCGTTCGTGAAGGCTGGCGCCCGCGGCGTCCTTCGCGACGAACCTGTGGTAGTACACGAACCCGCCGAGAAAGACGACGGCCCAGAGCAGGAGGACGGCGACGAGGTGGACGACGCGGCCGACGAGCCCGCGCACGAACGCGGACCCGTCCGGGAACACGCTCGCCATGAGGAACCCGAACACGGCGCCGAGCACGAACACGCCGTACCGGTGTTGCATCAGGCCCGCCGGGCCCGCCGGAGGAATAGGAGTGTTGTGCGCGCCTTCGTTGGCTTCAGTGGGAGAGAGCGGAGGCGGCGTCGTACTGGCTGACGGGGCGGCACTCGGTAATGATGTCGGTGGCGGCGTGAGATCATCGAAAATGGACGGCACGGACGAATTGCGGTGACGTCTGCTGGAAGTGCTCGCCATTTTGACTTGACGAGCAGCAGGACGACGTCCAGATACCCCAGAACTGAAAAATGACAATTCGAGACGAATGTGCCCAAAAGAATTGACTATCTCCTGCAGAGACAAACCGGGTGCTATATGCAAACCATGAAGCAGCAGGATCCAGAGAGAGAAGACTCGCTCAATTAAAAAGCAACCCTCTGCGGGGACAACCGAGAAAACCTCACGCCAAGTGCGGCTCTGCATGCTGCCAAAGGTTTAACGTTTAAACTAGTAAACAAAATCCTTTCTAAAAGCCACGATTAAAGCGGTGTAATGCCATAAAGCACACGTGCACTGATGGTTTATGCCGTCTTGCAATTACGGGTTGGCATGGTAACCAGGGGAACGTCATGTGCCCGTGCTGACGGCAGTTCAGTAGACTGCAATGAAGCTTCTCGAGACACACTACACTAACGAATGATGATTGAAAGCATATACAAAAGAAAGAAGAAATAGGAATACAATGTATCAAACTAGAAAGAAAAAAGGATATTCCAAAGTCGTCGCTCAGATAATAAGTACACCTCACATGCCTACAAATGAAGAGGCAGAAGTTATGGCCAACGTTTCATTAAAATACAGCTCGCAACCCTGCATACTTCTGCAAGACATTTAAAAAGAAAGATAACAAATAAAACACTATTTTAGAAAGTCTCCTCGTCGATCTCTGCAGCCTGTTCGGGTATTTCGAAGCCCTCCTGTGGAACGATTAGCTGTCAGCTTCTAAAATCAAAGCAGACCAAAACGAAGGAACCGTACCTCTGTTGTGTATAGGATGTCCTGTATTTGCTTGATCAGCATGTCCTTGTCCGGATCCAGCGGCCGGTTTCCGATCTCTGCCTCTGCCGCGTCCTCGTCGGCCACGGCGGTCACGAGGATCTCGATGTCGCGCAGCTTGCTAAAGTAGAAGTCGCGCTCGCGCTCCAACGCCTCCGCGTGCTCCCGCAGCGCCGCGTTGTCGGCCTGCAGCTGCGCGAGCTGCACGCCGGCGGACGGCGTCCTCGTCCGCGGCGCGATTCCCGAGCTGCCGGGGATGGTTGACGACGGCGCGGCGGCGGCGCTGCCGCTCGCCTTTCGGCTCGACACAACCGACGCTGCGCGGGGTGCCGGCCCGGACGATGCAACGCCTTGGCCCTTGCGGCGGCCGACGGGGTCGTAGTCGCCGCCGGGGTAGACCTGGTCCCAGTACCTCTTGACCCATTGCAGGAACTCGAGGTTGTCTTGGAACTTGCATTTGACGAGCCGCTCGACGGGGATCGTCTTGTCAATCTTGTGGCGCAAGAACACGGACTGGAGGACCTTGAAATTTGAGAGATACTGATACTCCGAGTTGACGTTGAACTTTCACATACTCTGCGTTAGAATCTGGCCAGAAGAATCACAGAGACACACACACACGGGATAGTAGAAGACATACCTTGACCTTCGTCATTGGCACGTCGCCGTAGATGCTGTCAAAAATCTGGCACAGCGGCGCGCCGGTCCCGCACTGCTCGACGCTCGTCAGCTGGAGCTGGAGCAGGCCGTTCATCCATGCGATCAAGTCCTGTCGAGACTCGCCCATTTTGCGGAACTGGAACTCGTCGTCCGTGCAAAATCAAAAAAAAAAAGGGAAGAGAAAAAGAATGACACCCGAAACTGAATGAATCCAATGAGGCCATGTTAGATTTCAACGCGACTCGTGCGCACGGCGACGAGGCCCGGTGCGCAGGATGTAAACAGTGCCCGCCGACGCGTCGTCACGGCTGCAGCAAAGCAGAAAACCAAAAAAAAGCAACACATACCCACTCGGTCCTGGAATTCGGCACCGCGGTTCACAATGTCGCTCGTTCTGTGTCGGGGTGGCCGGCAGGGTCTGTTTGGCGGGCACGCTGGAGTGTTTTTCCGGTTTGTTTACGGTTCTGTTGTACGGGTTTTTTTCTTGTTATGGCTGAGGCGCGTTTCGCTGCGCACAGAGCCCAATTCACGCGTTACCCAGTCCGTGCCAGCTAACTGGATACGGCATTCCTCAACGTCATTTTATATCTGTGATTCTGACTCTGATCGTCGTCTTCCAACTTCAAGAGCTCTTTCTCTTCACTGGAGCGGCTAACATATGTAACTATCGCGAAATGCTAATAAATTACTAAAACACCTTAAGAACAGTAAATAAACCCCCGCCGCCTTGAGACCTATGAATATAAAAGTGATTCAACGTGTGCCTTCCAAAGCGAGATTCACGATTGGAAAGCCAACATCTCGGCTCAGCCTGACTGGCGATCTCATAGCAACCGCGAAATTAAAAATTTCAAAGAACGTATTATTACTCGGGAGATGAACTAACTGGCGGGAAAAAAAGAATAGAAGGGGGAGGACGAGGCGGCAAAACGGCAACAACTATATAAAGGGAAAAAAAAACACAGAAAACCCAGCACCAAAAAAAAAGAGTAAAAAGAAAAACAAAGTCTAGCAAGCACAACCCTGAGCACCATCGCCGGCCCGGGAATCCAAATCGACTCCTCGCTCGCCGGCGCCGGCTCTGCCCTTCGCGCCCGCGGCACCGCCGCGCTTGTTGACGACGTCCTCGGGGATCTTGGACGCGATGGCCAGGAAGACGTCCCTGACGTTCGCGCCGGTCTTGGCGGAGGTCTCGAAGAAGAGGAGACCTTCCTCCTCGGCGAACTTCCTGCCTTCCTCGGTCGAGATCTTGCGCCGGTCCTCCTCCTCCTCGGTCTCGCCGGCCTCGTTGCACAAGTCGAGCTTGTTGCCGACGAGCGCGATGACGATCTTGGGGCTGGCCTGGGCGTGCAGCTCGTTGACCCAGTGGCGGGCCTTGATCAGGGACGTCGGCTTTGTGAGATCGTAGACTACCAGCGCGGTCTGCGCGTTTCTGTAATACATTGGTGCCAGGGAGGCGAAGCGCTCTTGGCCGGCGGTATCCCTGCAAAACCGGGGGCTGGTCAGCAAAAATATCGCAAAACAAACTGGTCGTGGACCACTCGCAAAAAGCGCGAGAAAGGCGGACATATGACGCACCATATCTCAAATTTGATGGTTCTGTTGGGCAGGGTGCATTTCTGGGTAAGGAACGCTGCGCCGATGGTGGGTTCTGCGGGAAGAAAGGATGCGTTAGTTGACTTGTCGCGTCTTGCGGGGTTAAGAGTGAGTGAGGCCAGGCCCGCCCCCGACGACGTGATTTGATTCGAGACGCAGACGGCAGTGGCATGCTGCGTCTGGCGATGCGCAAGGCGGCCAAAAACAAGACGGAAAGAAAAAAATTATGGCGGCACGCGGTCTGTTTGGAACGCCGGAGATCGATGCTGGATCCGCGCGAGCGAAATGCGCCGTCACTCTGCCGGCTTCACGTCCCGGGGGCCCAGGCCCGGCCTTTGCGGGACACGAAGGAAGAAGAAACGGAAGAGAGACCAAAGACAAACCTTTGTTTTCCTGGAAGTCGTTGCTGACAAACCGCAAGACCAAGCTGGACTTGCCGACGGCGGCCTCGCCGAGCAGGACGAGCTTGACGGAGGCGGTGGGCTTTGGCGCCGAGGGCGCGGCATCCAAGGAGCTCATGGCGTGGGCGGACGGGCGGGGAAAGGAGAGGACGGGGGCGGATCGGGGGGGACGGACGGGGAGACGAGGGGGGGGTTGTGGGTGTGGGTGCGGGTGTTGGACGAGGGCGGTGGTGATGGTGGTGGTTGTGTTTGTGTGGGGAGCGCTGGAAGAGAGAGAGGAAGAGGAGTGAGCAGAAGGACGAGTTTTGGTTTAGTTCCCACGGACACGTCCGACGGTGGCGGGTTGGTCGGGCCGGCCTTCTACTGAGCAGCACCTGCACACAGCGCACTGCACACCGCACACGGCCATGACCGACCGCAAAGACACCGCCAGCAGCAGCGCACACAGGACACGGAACTACGCACCTGGCGAGGACCCCAACGCAGCGTGGAATCAGCCCGGAGGAGCAACAGAGGGCGTGACAAGAACAAGGACCGGGCCGGGATAACTCTGATAGATGGCCCCGGTTCAGTCCAAAGCGCCACACTCCAAGCCCCGGCCACCTGCCGTTTCGGGTCCTAACCGCCACGCGGTTTGGCGCTTCTTCTTTGGGCAATCCAACTATGGTTGTTGAAGCCATTCTTGTCTATGTCAATGTGGTCATTTCAATTAAGACGCAGTATGATACATGAACGCAAAACAACATCCTAACAAAAAGCTTTTTTGTTTACTCCGCTTTTAATTTTTTAACATAATATGTATATTTTTTTGCCCTTTTTTTCCAACCTATCTACCCGCGCGCGCTGTCTAGTAGACCTCGCCCTGGATGGCCGGGAACTCGAACACGACCTGCTTGCCGGTGAGCTTGGTGTAGACCGACTGGAACGACTCCAGCTTGTAGTCGATGGCAGTCGAGTCCTTGTTGTCGAGGAACCTGTCATCGGAGTAGATCTTAGCCAACCGCTTTCACCATTGAAGCCCACACTCAATCAAAAGAGAAAAGTACTTACACCTTCTGGATCTTGCCGCCGCCGACGAGTGATCGGACACGCTTGCCGACGATCTCGGTGGGGAAAACCAAGTCCTCGAGGATGGCGTCGTGGACCGCGGTCAGGGTGCGCGAGCGCGGGCGCTTCTGGACCTGTCTTGAGCGGCGGCCGGGCCTGGGCAGGATTCGTCGCTGGGCAATGAACACGACGTGGCGGTCCGAGAACTTCTTCTCCAACTCGCGGGTGAGGCTGTTTTGTCGTTAGCCCTCGCTCTTGTGCTCACTACCACATGGACATGGCTCGATCTGACAAAGAGTCGGGCAGGATCCCGAAGAAAAGAAAAGAACGTCACACATACCGCTGCTGGATCTTGTGGACGGCCGCAAGGTGAGGAACGGGGACAAACACGGCAATAGCCTTCTTGCCACCGGAGACATCAATCTAACAAATGAACAACATCGTTAGATCCTGATCGAACGTAACATCACACAGCCAAACGCTTCTCAGACCCCAGCCCGGCAGCAATTTTGCTCAGCCCTCCGCCTTTGCAATACCGCAACACTACCAGACTAACACGGGGAGGCCCATTCGCGCCGCTCGGCAAAGAAAAACGGGGGAGGGCAGATTGTCGTACCTCCTTGGCGGCGGAGAACTGCAGTGGTCGCAGGTCGGCCTTCAGGTCCGCGACGGAGGTCTCGAGGTCGTAGAGCGCCTGGGCAATTGAGAGCTCGAGGTCGCTCGCGGCGGCGGGGTTGGTAAGCTTGTTCGTGGCCGACATTCTGGTGCTGTGACTGTGCGGGTGAGGACTGGTGCTGGAAACAGACGTGGTAGTACGGGGAGCACGCTTTCTGAGCAGGCCGACAATTTTGGTGGACGGCGTTGAATTTCGCTGGGCCGCAGCCAAAACCCTGACCAGCCGCAACTGCGCGTGACTGCGTTTTTTTCAAAGCCCTAACTTGCCCATTCCGGCAATATTCATCTCATCCTCCCAGCCGTATAGCGCACGTATAACGCGACTATGTGGTATTTTATTGTATTCTTGGCAATTTTCTTTTTCTTTCTCTCCATGTCGCAAAGATACACCTGCGACTGCATGTTCTGTGATGTTCTTGTCACGCACGTACATTGCCTGACCTCAGAGTGATGCGGCAAGCGCAACGCGCGTAATGTTACGAGCGCGGCAGCTCAACAGCCCACATAAAGTTACAAGAGGCTGATATACCATACTTGATCTACGCTACCACATAAGATTGATTGCAAACCCAGCTCAACTCGAAAAAAGTAAATTTCGTGTCGTATTTCGCCATATAAAACAACAAATGATCCCAAAGATCATGGTCCAACCCATCACACACATATTATTCGTCAGCCAGTGTTTAATGAAACAAGGCATACAACAGGACAACTATATTCATACAGGGGTTTGAAGACCAAAGAAAACAAAGAACTCTGGCTGACAAATAAAAAAGAGAATCCACCGTAGAACGTACCCCTGGGTCTGGCAACTATTGCTCGCCGTGGGTGAGCTCGATAGTAGTAGTGCCAGCACCAAGACCAACTCCACCACCACCGCCGCCGGTGCCCACGTCATACTTAACGTACGACAGGTTGAGCGGTCTGTAATGTTAGTCGGCAGATTAGCATCACAGTTCTTACAATAAAAGAGAGTCATGGGAGCAAAAAGAGTTAAAAAGAGCCGATGCGTACCTGTTGCCATAACTATAGCCACTGAACTTTTGAATCGAAATCTCCGCCAGCTCCTGATTTTCAAACTCGACAATTCCGCTGCCCCGGGACCGTCCGCTGGGCTCGTACTGGATCTCCGCCCGCAGGACCTTGCCGATGGTCTGGAAAAGCTCCACCAAGTCCTCGTTGCTTGTTGACCATGGCAGCTGTATCGCGAGGTCAGCAACACGTAAATCAATCAAAACATCCTTGGCGAAGCAGTAAAAAAAAAGGTCAACATACGTTACCAACGAATATTATGGCACTCGGCATTCCGCCTGCAAACGCGTGGTCGGTGAACTCGTTACGCTGCACCTGGGCAGCGCCAGCACGACCGTCGTAGCCGCCCTGGAAGCCGCCCTGGAAGCCTCCCCGGAAGCCGCCCCGAAATCCACCGCCGCCGAAGCCGCCACGGAAACCGCCGCCGCCAGCGCCGCCGCCGCCCCTGGCGAACCCGCCCCCGAAGGCGGACTGCTGGATGGGCGGGCGGCCAGGGGGCGGCGGCGGCGGCGGCGCCGCGCCGCGGAACTCGCGAAACTCGCGAACCTCGATCGGCCGGCCGAGCAGCTCGTACCCGTTGAGCATGCTGATGGCGTTGCGCGCGTCCGCGCTGGTGTCGAACATGACCGTGCCGCAGCCTCTCGACCTTCCCTCCGACGTCTGCATCACATCCGCCCTGACCACACTTCCGGCCTGTCTAAATAAATCCTTCAACTCCTGCCATCCAGTAGTGAAAGGCAGCTTTATGTCGCAAAAGTCAAAAGATGGAGCCCAACATTAGCACACTGATCCCCCGAAAGAACCCTCAAAGACCAACGCTCTTTGAAAACAGCAAAAGAAAACCTAGTTACATTTCCAACGTAGACCTGGGACCCAGCCTCGGCAGGTCCGCCGCCGCCGCCGCCGCCCATAGGCCCGTTGTACCCTCCGGCTCCCGATCCACCGTATCCAAATCCACCGCGACTGGATCCGTCAAATCCGCCGCCGCCGAATCGGCCGCCTCCGGTTCCGCGGCCAGCATGGGACGACGCCTCACGATCCTACAGAAACAAAAAGAGGACAGACCATCGCCAATCAGCCAACCTGTCACTCACAAAAAAAATATAGACCTTGCATCAGCGAACACAAAGCGCGCAACAATACCTCTCTGACGTAGATAACCCGTCCATGAAGCTCTTGGTTTGTGAGAGTATTAATCGCATTCTCCGCCTGTGCTCTCGTCGCGTATTCAACGATGCCGCACCCCTGCACGAAGGCAAACACGAGAGCCGCCCAGTTAGCCTCCCGCTGAGAGCATTGACCGACTACACAATCTCGCCTGCTACCTTAGAAACTCCGTTGGGCAGAGTAAGAACGTCTGCGAAGACGACGTCGCCGGCTGTAATGGCACAAACATCATGTCAGATGGATCGATTCCATGGCAGCAACATCAAACCTGGAACGGGGGCTCACCCTGGCGCATAAAGTCCTTTAGCTGCATCCACCTGACGTCATACGGAAGGTTGCCCACGTAGACCCGCCGGTCTTGGCTCCCGAACCCGGGTTCCTGCATTGCTCTGCCGCGATTTGGTCCGCCGCTGTGCTGGTGATCGCCGTGACGTCCACCAATCGGAGATCGTTGTCTGCCGTAGGCTCCGCCGTCGGGGGATGGACTCCGAGAAGAGTGCTTGCGTGCGCCGTTTGGGGACCGGGACCTGTCACGAGCCTGCATGGGTGTCTTTAGTAAGTCAATTCAAAACCATGACGAAGATCGGTTGGGGGTGAAGGGCGAAGACAAGTCCGGTGGCCAGATCGGATGACCAAGAACGACAGCGAAGGATGGGGAGCATACCCTGTTATACCCTCCGGAGGAGTAGGAAGATTGCGACTCTGGAATGTGGTTAGCCAAGATCGGTAAAGTGCAGACCGTAAAGTATGCACGGTGTGACGGTGGCAGGGACGGCAGTAGACGATTACAGAAGACGATGCAAATAAAATCCGGGACCTTCTAAGAGAAACCCAGAAAGAAAAGCAAAGACAAACGGAACAAGAAAAAAGAGAAGGGAAGAAAGATAGGGGAACAAGAGAGGTAAGGAAATCAGGTCAGTGTACCCATGTGGTTATTCGTACTGTGCCAACACGTAATGAATTGGCCGGTGGAGGGGAAAGTGAAGGTAAGTGCGATCGATGGTCGCTTGCCCCGCAGTGGTGTAACTATGAGGTCACGCCCGTCGAAAGGCTCAATCAACCAAACAACCACACAATTTAAGCTGTATTGACCCGCCAGAAAGCAGAGCGGATATTTGAACCTCTTTGTTTTGGATTTTGGACTTGGTCGGACTTTTAGAGTGCCTTTTCAACTGCACTCTCGTCTAATTAGCATCTTGCGATTCCTGTGTCGGCGTTGTGCGAGTTCTTCCACACATGTTCACCAGCAAAAGGTTGACCGGCTTCTTTTTCAAAAAAAAAAGGCTTAAAAATTCGAAGACAATTACTCGACATCTTGGGATTACTCTAGAAATTGTAGATCTATATACAAGCGGGTTGCATCACAAACCAACCAACCTATTTCTTTTTACATACAGCCCATTACAGCACATTGTCGGCCTCCAGCACGGCCTCGCAGCGAGCGCACGGCGCGTCTTCCACCGGCGCCGTGTACTGCCAGCACCGGGGGCACTTGTGGAGGTCCGGGCTGGCCGCGTAGACCTCGACGGCGTCGCCGCTTGCGTCGTCGTTGTTGTTGTCGCCGCGGCCGGCGGCCGATGTCTCGGGACCAAAGCTCCACGTCTTCGCTTCCAGGACCGCGGTCAGCTCCGCGGGCGTGTGCACGCTGACGGCGGACGTCACGAACAGCTCGGCCAAATGGGTCTCTGTGCAGGTCGTCAGAAACTTGATGCTGGCTTATTGGTTCAGAAGAAAGCAAAACAAACCGTATTTCTTCAACAAAATGTATGCCTCCGAGTCTTCGGCGGCCGACAAAATGATATCCGCATCGAGCGAACTACCGACCGCTCTATTAAAACACAGTCAGTCAAACCAGCCATCTCCGCAACATAAGAACGCAAAAATCGTACTTCGCCTCTCTGGCGACCGCCAGCACGCTTTTAACACGCGTCTCCAACGACTCGAGCACGGCAAAGTCGTCCCGCAGGCCCGCGTTGTTCCACTCCTGCGGCACGCCGAACCAGCCCGCCACGAACGGCGAGAAGTACTTGCGCTCGTCGCCGTTCTTGAACCACACTGGCGCGTGGTGCCATGCCTCCTGGGCGAGCAGCGGCACGATCGGCGACAGGATGGACAGATACACGTGCAGGATCTAGTAACTCCCTGTTAGCTATCACGCACCCCGCCAACTGGACTTAGCACACAGATGCACAAACATGAGCCAGAACCGTCTGGACCGATCTCCGAGATGCGCTAGTCACATGGTCGGTGTATAATCTGTCCTTGGAAGTATTCAGATATGAGGCGGACAGACTCGCCATGTGTCTGGTGAACGCATGCAGCACTACATATGTAAGAAAGCTAATCAACAGAACAGTCCGGAATTCTCAAAATACCTCTATTAAACGCAAACTGATCGTAAGCAGAGCGGACCTCCTGATCCAGCTCGTAGAGTCGAAACAGGGCGTATTGATCCGCCTATAAAAAAATCACATTGTCAGCTTAAACCATGAAAGACAAAACAGAACGCACTCAGGCAGACATACCGGACGCATGTCACCATAGGGCACGTATGTGCCGTCAAAGTCGCTGAGGTTGCCCAGGACGTATCTGAGCGTGCGCCGCAGCTTGCTCAGCGAGTCCGCCACGCGCTGGAGCACGACGGCGCTCACGCCGATGTCGGCCGTGTACTCGGCCTGGGCGACCCACAGCCGCAGGCCGCTGACGCCGACCGCGGGCGAGTTCTTGTAGCCCGTGGTCGTGATCATCGACGGCACGACGACGTTGCCGAGCGACTTTGACATCTTCTTGCCCGTCTCGTCGAGCGTGAAGCCGTGCGTGATCACGTTGGCGTAGGGCGCCTTGCCGTTCTGTTCCGAGGCGACGTAGGTCAGCAGCGAGGACTGAAACCACCCGCGATGCTGGTCGGACCCTTCCATGTAGACGTCCACGAGCGCCTGGTCGCCTTTCCGAGCCCTATGCGTCTTTAGTATTGATGCCTTTGATTAGTCAAAAAATGTCAGGCAAAACGCATACTCGCCAAATTTGCTCTCGATTAACTTCCAGCTCGTACCACTGTCGAACCAGACGTCCATGGTGTCCTTTCCCTTGACGTACGTCTTCCCGTCCGTCGCATACTCCGCGGCAACCCAATGGGACACGTCGTCTTCTTCCTCGAACCATTTGTCGATGCCGTGCACCTTTATTTGGTCGATGATATGCAGGACGCTGGCGTCTGTCAAGAGGGCCTCGCCCGTCGCCGCGTCAAACAGCGCGGGAATCGGCACGCCCCACGCGCGCTGCCGCGAGATGCACCACTCGGACCTGTCGCGGACAAAGCTCGACAGCCGGTGCCTGCCCGCGTCGGGCACGAAGTTGACGCGCTCGACGGCGGCGGCGGCCTGGTCCTTGATCAAGCCGACGTCGGCGAACCACTGCGCCGTCGACCGGATCACGACCGGCTTCTTGGACCGCCAGTCGTACGGGTACTTGTGGCGGTAGGCCCGGTCGATGCCGGCCAGCGCGCCGGCGTCCTCGAGCATGCCGATGACGGCTTCCTGTCCGGCCTTCAGCACGGGCTTTCGGACCAGCGTCTTGAGCTCGTCGGGGAGGCTGTCGTCGTACTTGCCGTAGTTGTCCACCGGCGAGTACGGCGGGATGCCGTGCGCCTGGCAAACCAAGTAGTCGTCCATGCCGTGTCCCGGCGCGAGATGCACGATGCCCGTGCCCGAGTCCGGAGTGACAAAATGCGCAGACAGCACCGGCTGGCTTGTCGGATCGGCCAACAGCGGGTGCATGTACGAGCACGACGTCAGGACGTCCGCAGGAATCGCGCCGGTGACTACCGTGAGCGGGCCGAGGTCTTCCTGCAGAGCATCGACGCGGGACTCGGACACGAGAAGATTGCCGTGCGTGTCGCTGTGAACGACGCAGTACGTCAGCGAGGGCCCGACGGCGACGGCCTTGTTTGACGGAATCGTCCACGGTGTCGTAGTCCATATGAGCACGCTGATTGGCTCGTCGGGCAGAGTTGGGTCGAATACCTTCAGACTTGCCGCGTCTGTAAGTGGAAACTTGACGTAGACTGTGCTGCTGACGTGGTCGTTGGCGTATTCAAGTTCTGCCTCCGCCAGTGCCGTGTGGGACTCGCAGCTCCAGTACACGGGCCGATCGCGCCGGTAGATGAGTCCTGCAGTGACATTTAGCCCAAACCGACACACAAATCGCAAAAAAAATCATGACGTACCAGCAGCAAGCATGCGCCGAAAAACGTCAAGCTGTCGAATTTCGTATTCGGGATCTTTCCACCAGTCAGTAAAGACTTGCTCTGTACCCTCAAAAAAACAGTCGCAACCAACCCATTGTCCGATACGGGTTCTCCCAGTCGCCCATGGTCGCCCACTCCCTGAAGTTCGCCATTTGCTTGGCGACGGTCGCGTCGGCGTGCTGCCTGGCCAGCGCCCGGATCTCGGTCGCCGTCAGCGCGGCGACCTTCTTCTTGCCGTCCTTGCCCTTGCCGACGGCCTCGAGCACCTTGAGCTCGATGGGCAGCCCGTGGCAGTCCCAGCCGGGAATGTACGACACGCGGCGGCCGCGCATGATTTGGTAGCGCACGATCATGTCCTTGACGATCCTGTTGACCGCGTGCCCTGCACGAGAGCGGTTAGCAGGACAAACTCGAGCATTGAAATGCCAATGGGGAAAAGCACACCGAGATGCACATCAGCATTTGCATAGGGCGGTCCATCGTGCAATATGAACAAGCTCTCCTCCGGAAGCTCTTTCTTCTGTTAATAAGTCGAGTGAGCATGTATCCCATTTTTTGCATTCGAACAGAAGCCGACCACATCGTCATACCTGCCATGCGTACACGTCGTCCGACACGGCCTTCAAGAACTGCTCCGAAGCAAGCTTCGCGTTCGTCCTCGGCGGGAACGCCGTGGTCGGCATCAAGATTGTGTCCGAGTACGACAGGTCATGTTCCCATCGCCGCTGCTGCTGTCTCGCGACCTTTTGCGCGTGAGAGAACTGCGCGATGCACGCCCTGCGCGGCCACCCGGCGCTGCACCGCAAAAACGCAGCAGCACTGCATGAGGTTGGCATTTATGCGTAAGCTCGACGGGTTGGACAATGTGCCATAGATCAGAGAACAGGCTCGTTCGAGTCACTCGGTCGTCCGTGAAAAACGAAATTCCGAGATGAGCAAACTTTATAAATTCAGGGGAAGTCAGTCATGTCTCCGGAGTCTGCCATGCCCCGCCCCACCGAGCTCTGAATCTGACTCAACTGGTGGCTATGTGCATATACATTTTCTTAATCGCCAAAATGGATACGCGCCATGCACGACAAGAGTGAAGGTCTATAAGGATTCCAAGTACAAAGAATTTACACAGGTCAAGTCCCCCAAAACAGTCCTCCGAGCTCTATGCAAAATTTCAACCAAAAACAAACACAACACCAACCCTCCAAAACATTTCAAAACAAAAGCTGCAATACAAAGCTAGCCACAATACACGAGTCACGAGTAGCTGCCATACAGCTCCTTCATGTTGTTTGTGAGACGCCGCAAGATGCCCCTGCCTCTGTCGGAGCCGTCGTCGTCTTCTTCTTCCGGCATCCTGTACTTCTCGTACAGATCCGCCGGCAGCTGCGGGACCCGCCGGGCCGGACTCTGATGGTACCGTGGCCGCTCGGATGACTGCGGCAGCATCTGGGGGTCGTACACGAAACCGACGCGGCTGCGTCCATCGTCGAATGGCTTGGTCTCGTCGTCTTCGTCGTCCGCGTAGTTGGTTTCAGACAAAGACACCGCGCAAGACGACATGGCAGATGGGTAGCCTTGATCGCGGGGAGAGTACGGCACCGCGTCACTCCCACCGTCAGAGTCTCGGTCCCAGTCCAGCCTTCGCCCGCGCTCGTGCTCCAGCCTCTTCTCGACCCACGACAAGACCGACCCGCGCGCAAAGTACGCCACTAGCACCGCGACAAGCACGACGACGACGGCACCGACAATAAAGGACACGACCGTGCTCCACAGCGTGACCGGCGAGACCGAGCAGCCGAGAGCGCGTGAACGGAACTCGAACCGCTCGGAAGGAAAGGGGCAAATATTGCTGTGCCTTGTCGGTGCCAACAGCCCGAGACGGCCCGGGTCAGGAACACAAACTTGTGACTATCCAAAAAAGTTAGCGCATGACTCCATCTCGATGGTCTCTGGGGTAGCATACAAATGGACACCACCCGCACGGTTGTGATGGCAGTGCCGACATGACGCAGTCGCGACAGCTATAGGAGAGCGCAAGGCATGCCTGTGTGTATTGATCCGGATCTGTAATTCCTAATAGACCAAGAGCGGAGTCTATGTGCGTCGTGACTGTCACAGGATCAAATCAAATGTTAGCAAACTTGCTGCCGTAGGGCATATACCAGGGACTCGAGAACGAACCGTTGATATGATCCATAGAGATCACGGTCTCCGAAATGCCTCCCATGTCGTCTCTATGTCGTCTCTAAGCCTTTGGGAGGGGTGAAGGTAGATAGGGTCACACGAGGCGATAAGTATATATTACGAGGAGGCCGTGCTCATAGCTGCAACAAATTATATGGCACGATATGTGCGGAGTGGACCATGAGCAGGTGCTAAAAATTGAGCGGCGTTTCTAAACGACGAACCGTCAAGGTTTTTTTCGCGCGGCTGACCCCTGAGCCACGTTTAATTGGGGTGAGCAAATAGAGCTTATGCCGGCAGCAATAGAAAGTCCGGGATTTATACGGCAAAACATCGCCGGCATAAGCTGCGGCTGGTCTTCGCCAGCCACGCCGAGTCAGGCGACCTCGCTTTCTAGCCCTGTCCCACTCCGAGCCGGAACCACAATGACGTACCGTTCATTCCTGGCCAACCACTGCCCATTCCGGTTTACGCATTAGGGGATATTACTTTATTTTGCTATCTAGTCAGAGTAGAAAATGGCTGGGATATCGAATCAAGTGCGGGGAGCATGTGAGGATCATGACATGTCCTGCGGCAGCCATAGCACTGAACATTTGTCCCGCGAAGTGCACGTAGCAGAGTCATTCGCGGCGCCCAGAGTAAGACGATACATGGAGTACACAAAAACTCTGCCACTAGACCGGTCCAGAAATGCCCAATAAGACTTCTGGACCCGAGGTAATGAACACATATGAGCGGATCTATCCAAAGCCAGCCCACTCGATACAGAAAGGTGCAAAATCTTCAGACTCAGTACTGCTGACCTCTTCAATGTGACCAAGCTCATTGACTCGCCGGCGGGCATTCGGCGGAACAAGCCCACCAACCATCCAGGCCTTTTTGACGCCGGTGCCGAGACGGCCAGATCCAACGAGATCAATGAGCGGGAACTCTTCGTCCCAAGCAAGACCCCTGACAAGATAATGAGAGTGATATCTCAGAGGGTCTCCAGGGTAGGCCAGGAAGTCTGCGCCGAACCGCAGGCCGGGAGAGATGAAGTAGCCATTCGCATGCAGATACTTGTATACGTGAAAACGAGGCGTCGAGTACAGAGTGCTGACGGCAGAACTGGGCAAGCAGGCTTTCTCGAGGCCTGCAGTTAGAGTAGGAGTAGAAAAGGACGACAAGCCAGTTTGGGAGGTGGAAAGTGCAGACTCAGCTTTTGCGACGTTGGAAGCAGCCGCCGCGTCACTGTCGGGACCATCAGATGGAGCCAGCACGGCAGCATGGGAAGCCTCCTCGTCGACTAAGAATGCATCCCCATTCTGAACAAGGACGGCGGCCTCTTCGGGCAGGAGCTGGAGTGGCATGCCAAGAAAGACGTTCTGCTGGGGAACCTGGGGCAAGGTGCCAGCCAAAATGCCAGATATATTGTGCCTCCGCCGAAGCGCGGTAACGGCGTCGATGTCAAAGACCAAGAACTCGCCATCAATGACGCTTATCGGAACAGGGGCATTGTTGCCGTCAGTGGTCATTCCTAGGCGGCCAAAGTTAGAAAGATGCGTCGGACACCAATATGGAGCGCAAGAAAAAAAGATAACCGCACTAGCATCACAACCACAAAAAATAATCGAGATCATATTAGACAATTACAACATATGTTCGTCAACAGTTGAACCGAGACGTGTTCAGGGGATTGACAGATTATAAAAAGGTTCTTAATCATGTAGATGGAAAAGCGGAAGTGACTAGGCAAGGCAAAAAAATTTTTTTCTTCATTCTGGATGAGATTTCAAAAATGGCGACATACCTCAGTAGGATTGCCGGAAACGAGAGCAACGACAGGAGCAGTCGGAAGAGTACTATAGGATGAAGAGAGGTCAGACCTGGGTTGGTATGGAGCAGAGGAGGTATCATGGACATGGCAGAGGTCAAATTTAGTGGGACAAGCCACAACGCTCAGGGCTTCTTAGAGGTTATTGCTGGCTCAGAGAAGAGAGAACTCTTCTCGCTTGCAACAAGTGATGTTTCATCAGGCGGAGGCGGGGGAGGAGAGGAAAGAGGAGGAACGAAAAGAAGAAGAGGAAGAGCAAGGACTTACGTTGTGAGGGCTGCCGGTGGTGTATAGAGAGTAGTGAGGATGATAGTGAGCGAGAGCAGAATAGTGAAGGACGAGGCTCGCTGGCGGCTGACTTGGCGCTGACCCTGATTAGGTGACTGCGCGTAGCAGCTGGCGGGCCTTCAAAGGCGGGCGCGGGCTCGTGGTAGACACCCGTGGCCACGAGGCCCTCGGGAGGCGGGTAAGCGGGCCGGTCCAATTTGTGCGGGCCGCAGTCGGCAGCACAGCCAGAAAGGCCAGAAGAGCAGATTTGAACGTTGTTCGCGGCCGCCTCGTTCTTCTGGTCGTCCCCGTTCCTAATCGGTGGCCCTTCTTCTTCCCTCCTATTCTCCCTTCCAACTCCCGTTCACACCCCACCAACCGCAACCACCACCGTCCCCGCCGGCCTCCATTGCGCCCTTCGCCCCGCTGTATCCTGTACGTGCCTCTCTCGTTCTTCTCTCCCTCCCGGCTTGCTCCGGGGTGCTGCCCGGCGACGCGCGTGCTTGGTGTCCGCCTCGGGTGGGCCGCCGCCAGCCGTCCTGCTGCCTGCCGTCGTCCACCCACCCCCTTCCGTCTCCCTCGCTCCCACACACCCCCCCTCTTCCCTCCCTCCCCCCCAACCCAATCCATCGCGTCGCCAATTGCAGCCGCTTCTTCTTTCTCGTTCTCTTCTGTTTCTAACACATTGCCCCGCGTGCGACCGGCTTTCCCCCGGCCGCTTGCCCGATTGCGATCAGTTTTATACATAGTCCTCTAGTCCAACCATGGGTTTGTCTATCTCCAAGCTCCTCCAGGGCCTGTTTGGCCGCAAGGTACCCAGCCCATCTCCGTTATCGCATCTCTGATCCCAATTGCTTACATTCCGTCTGTCTGCAGGAAATGAGAATATTGATGGTCGGTCTTGATGCTGCTGGTGAGTCCGTCTTTTTTTTGCGCTTCTTGATTCGTGTACACATTGGCACGCGGCCACCACGTCCGCACAAACCCTGCCTCGGTTGCGCGCCATCCTGATCGCCACCATCCGCCATTTTTCCGAGTGCACGCAGCCTTGCTTGTTGCAATAATTTTTTTTTGTTCGCGATGGAAATTGGCGTGTTGGCTGTGGCGATCGGTTTTGTTGTGGTCGGCGGCGTCGTAACCGTGCTCGCGTGAATTCGCCTCGCCATCCTGCTCTCATTCCGTTTGCTAACATCTCCGGCGCACTCGCGCCATCGCCCCCATCCTTTAGGCAAGACGTAAGTGAAATTTTCTCTTTTTTTTTTGTTTGGCGTCTTTTGTCACGAATCGTTGCTGACACATCACGTCATAATGCAGCACTATTTTGTACAAGCTGAAGCTCGGTGAAATCGTCACCACCATCCCCACAATCGGCTTCAACGTCGAGACTGTTGAGTACAAGAACATCTCCTTCACCGTCTGGGATGTCGGTGGACAGGACAAGATCCGTCCTCTCTGGCGCCACTATTTCCAGAACACCCAGGGTATAATTTTCGTCGTTGACAGCAACGACAGAGAGCGCATGTCCGAGGCCCGCGAGGAGCTTCAGCGAATGCTCAACGAGGACGAGCTCCGGGATGCCCTTCTCTTGGTCTTTGCCAACAAGCAGGATCTGCCCAACGCCATGAACGCGTCCGAGATCACAGAGAAGCTCGGTCTCCACTCGCTCAGAAACAGAGCTTGGTACATCCAGGCTACCTGCGCTACCAGCGGTGACGGTCTGTACGAAGGTATTACTCAATTCTTTTCTTTTTCGTAGCTTGCGTATCGTTTTTTTTGCTCACAAATCCAATCATCTAGGCTTGGAATGGTTGGCCACAAACCTCCGAAAGCGAACCTAAGCAATGCATGATCGACTATTATTACGGCCTTATATAGTTACAGTCTCTATCCACTTTTTTTACACTATGTTTTTTCTTTTCTATACTTCTTGTTATTAGTAGCAATTTATGTCATTTACTTGTCTCTGTGTGCGCGCTCAATCTAATCATTTAAATGTTCCTCATGTTAGTTCTAGCTTGCCTGCCGTCGGGGCCGTCTCTGTGGCTCTACCGTCCATGTCTGCCGGAAAAATTTGTCTATCCGGTTGTGCAATTGGCGGTGGGAAACGGTTCTGGCGGTGGTGCTTCTTGTTGCAAATTTGTTTTGATATAGTTGAGTTACTTTTTTTTTCTTTCTCATTTCTTTATTCTCTTTTTATTTTATTTTTGGCGACTCATGACTTCCAGCCATGTCATTATGAATTATCGTGCTTTTTCTATAAATTTTTATTGCTTTGTGTTTTTTTGTACTCACAAAAGATCATCTGTACGACGAAAAGAAAAGCCATCAATTTGATATACTTTCAAAATTATCTTTCCTCTCCTTTTAGCGTTGTTTTCTATAGCGGCTGGCTATAAGCTTAGTTGGATTTAACCTCAACTTTTCTCTGTTTTTGTGTTTTTGTTTTGTTTGTTGTGGTAAGCGGTCTCGGGTGGCTTACATATGGCTCATCATACTTTGATATGGCTTGGATTGTAGTATATATGTAGTGCCTGTATTCGGAAAGAAACAAAGAGAAGAATGCACTCGACATCTGAACCCGCCTACACCTTCTGCGTGCCGTAGCCGCGGATGTTCTCGGCAAACCGCCAGCTCATTTCCTGGCACCGCAGGTCCGTGTCGATCTTGATGTCGCCGTTGAGGTACACGGTCGCGACGCTGTACTTGTCGAGACTCCGCGCGTCGCGGTAGAACAGGACCTTCATGCACTCCTCGACCTTGGCGCGCGCGGCGGCCTCGGACACGTTCTTCTCGTCGCCGTCGTCGGACACGAGCTGCCGCAGCAGCGGCACGGCCAGGTACGCGCCGAAGCCGGTCGCCATCGACGGCGCGGCGTAGTTGACGCCGAGCAGGTCGACGTAGGCCAGGAACGGCGAGCCGTCGTCCTTGCGGCCGGCGACGAGGACGGCGTTCCAGAGCGGGTCGACCTTGCTCCGCCGGTTGTACATCACGCGCGAGAGGTACTCGTACACGTGCGGCGCCCGCAGGTGGTGGCCGTCGTGCTCGTACTCGTCGTCGATTCTGCAGGAACCCCGGGCGGATTAGTATTTCCTCATACGGGGCAAACACAACAAGAACGCACATTAATCGCTCGAGCAAGAGTTCAATGTACTGCATGTCCGAGATGTCGCCGCTGATCCCGACAACCGTCTCCCTGCCGACCTTGATCAACCGCTCCTGGTTTGTGAATCGCGCCAACGAGCCATACGACGCTGGAAGCACGTTCGTTAGCACCGCCCTCGGTTTGCTTGCTTGTCTGGCAGGCGAGCTGACGACAACCCCCCGGCTTCAAACAGCAAAGCAACAAAAGGAACAAACCCACCCAAGTTGTCCGCCGCGAGGATGACGCCGTTGTCGAACTTGGTCGCGATCACGCTCGTGCCCGTGATGATCGGGCTCTGCGTCGCCGCGGTGGGCTGGCCGGCGCCGACGCCGGCGTTGTGGATCGCCGCCTGGTACGGCCCGTACACGTCCGACCGCGGCCGGCCCCAGTTCTCGGGCATGTGGTCCATCTTGTGCTATATGCGAGCGAGTGCTTTCGGGAGAGAGATGAGTGTGTTGCTGTGTGTGTGTGGATTCACCTGGGTTTGTGTGGAACGGCTGAGAAGAGGGAGGGATGGCGTAAGTGTCAGCACTGGCGTGGGGTTTGTAGTCATGTTGGTTCTTATCGTTCGCGCGAACCCATCACGGATATATACCGTGGGACATGCAATGTCGAGATTAAATGCGACATGTAGAGTCAATTGCGATGTAAGGCGGGAGCGCTTTATCTTGCCCGCCATGCCGCATACTGTGATCTGCAACCAATCTGCAAGTCGGACGTCAAAGGAATAGGAAGCCAGACAAAGTGCATTTCTATAAGCATATCCGTATATATCCAACCCGTTTACTCGACAACAAAAAGCACAACCGACCTGCCAATTCTCCAGCCCAAAATTACAAATAAACCATTACCGCCACCAGCCGTGCAATGTCTAAAACGAAAATGAAAGCAGTGCAACCCCGTGATGGGGGACCCTTCCCATCCCCCCCGCCCTGTATATCAGTCGTCTTGTGTGTGTGTGTGTGTGTGTGTGTGTATTCAAGAATGTGACTTTTCCGAAGAGTTTCCCTTTCCCGGCCTAGTGAACGATCTCTGGCTCGTAGCCTCGCTCAGGCTCATGCTGGCGCAGGACGCGGGTCGCCGCCGCGACATGTTCACGCCCCGTCGTTCGTGGAACGCCCGCTGCCGCTCGCTGTCGGTCGCGCCGCGATCTCCCGCGTGCGCGTCCGCGATACCTGTGCTCCTGTGCCTCCGCGGCAAGGCTTGACTACCTGCTCGGTTGTTCCTCGCCGCCGGATCATCCTCCGAGTTTGGGTCAACCGTATATTCGGAGATGATCGCGTCCGCGCCGCAGTTACTGTCTCCACTGCCGGCGTTGTCGTCGTCCGCTTCTTCGTCGCCGCCTTCGTCGCTCTCCGATGCCGAAATCGAGCCGGAGCGCCGGTGGTGGAGGTGGTGGTAGTGGCTGTAGTGGTGCTGCTGTTGCTGCCAGTCCTCGTCGTCCTTGCGGCGCATGTCCTGCTCGAGCCGGATCCGCTCCGCCATCGCGCGCTTCAGGAACGTCGTCCAGGCCGACGTCAGGACGAATCCGCTGCCGGGCTGGAAATCGAATTTCGGACCCGCAAAGCGCGGCGGCGGCGGCGGCGGCGGCGCGGCCGCCTCGTAGGACGAGATATCGGCGTCGTCGTCCAGGCTCGCGGCCGAGCCGAACCTGGCGTGCCCGTAGTAGTCGCCGTGGGGCGGCGCCGCCGGCGGGCCGGCCGCGTAGTAGTAGTCCGACGACGCGAACGATGGCGCGGGCAGGCCCGACATGATCCGGCTGCTCGCCGCCGTCTCGGCGCCGTCGCGCGAGACCCCGCGTGCGTGGCCCGCGCCGCCGCCGCCGCCCGTGCGGAAGTGGGCCTCCTGCGGCAGCAGGTCCATATCGGGCACGGTCAGGAGGCCCGGGTCGCGCAGCATCTCGTCGTGCTCGGCGGAGGTCGCGCTCGTGCGCGCGAAGCGCGCGGGCTTGTCGTGCAGCTCCCTACTGTCCCGCCACGGCCAGTGGCCGAGGCTGCCGCCCGTGCCCGTCCGCCTCAGACCGCCTGCGTGTGTGCCGTCGCTCGTCAGCCTGGCGGCCGCGGCCTGTGCCGGTGCCGACGCCGCGGCGGCCCGCGCCGCGGTCCGCCGCGCGTCGCGCTCCAACGCGAGGCGGAGGGCGTGCGAGTCCATGTCGCGCGCGAGGCCGTCGACCTGCATCGCGCGCATCTCGGCCCGCGTCAGGCCGCGCTCGCGGCCGGCCGCGTAGGGGTCCACGCGGCGGGCGCCGGCCGGCGCGGCGACGAAGTCGTACTCGAACCTGAGCCGCGGGTGGGGCGCGAGCATGCCCGCGCCGGTCATGTTGAGCGCCGTGAGCGTCTGCGTCAGTTTGCCGGGCCCGGCCGGCGGCGGCGGCGGCGGCATGTTGGAACCCTGCGGCGAGTGCGCCGGCCGGGACCGCAGCTCCGGCGACGAGTGCGCCGGCCAGGACAGGAGCTCCTCTGTCCGGATCTCGCGCGGCGGCCGCGCCGACATGTCGAACGCGTCGGACGTCATCGAGACCGTCTGGCCCGGCCGCCGGAACGGGCCGGCGTCGCACGACGCCGCCGACAGCCGCGAGGGATCGACGCCGCCTGCTGCCTCACCGTCACCCTGCGGCATGTCGAGACGCGGCGAGCTGGCGATGGGCGGCAGCAGCAGCGATGCGGACTTGTTCTTTGCGACCGCCGCTGCGGCGGCGGTGGGGTCGATCGTCGTCACGTACGTGATGTCGGCCGAGCCCGGCCGGCCAGCGGGTGTGTATATGTGCGATACCGCCATGTCTGACGGCTGGTGGCGCCGGACGAAGTCGAATGTCATAGGACCTACTCTCGTTTCGCCTCGCTCCGGACGCTCGAAGAGGAAATTGGAAGTGCTCGAACGCGGCGAGAGGGAAGGACCTAAGGATAATTGTTAGATTCATCAATACAGATAAAGACGCTCTAAATGCGGTCGTCAAAACAAAAGAAGAAATTTTCTTTTCGTTCAAGACGTCCCGTCCTTTTGGCCTCTCTCGTCAAGGGATCGGTCGTTCATTACTAGCCTACCTTTGCTTGAAAGACCGATTCCTGACACGGGGCTATCGACCGTGAATAAGACGCAACAAAGACATAAAAAAGGCCGCCTCTTCTCGATTAATGAGTCGCGACAGCAGAATTGGAATTGGCGAAGCACCCCAGAACCGGCAGACAATGCAAGAAAACTGCCCGGTCGCTTGGAGTCAGGGTTGGCGGACGTACAAAAGTCCCAAACGCTATTTGTGTGGCTGGCGCTCTTTCCCCATAGAGTTAACGTTTTAATCTCCGGAAAGGGGCAGCCAGCCCTGACCCGCCCCTTTTCCGTTCTGGGGCAGACGCTGTTCAGGCCCCATCATACTGAGAGTGCTGGCAATTGCTTGTAGGACAGTATGCTGGGGATGCAAGCACGCTGCGGGGGATAGCAAGACTGTGCGACATTGGGCATCGTGATTTGCTTCCTTCAATTCCCAAATCGTGACTCGCGTAACATATTTGACATTCCTTGCGCTATCCCTGTTCCACTGCCGCTCTGGCCGACCTTGATCATTCCGCATTGCGGCAGCGATGGATTTCACGTTGCGATGTAACAACCACCAATGCCGGACGCCGCTCAGCCAGCAGGCGGTTGTCACAACGTGCAGGTTTGTGTGCATCCCCGATCGCTTCCATGTGCAATGTGCTAATCGGATTCTTCGAAGTCACATATTCTGCGCTCAGTGCGCGAACGCGTCGTTTCGACCCAACGACGGCAAGATCTGTCCCGCCTGCGACGCTCCGCTGAACGGTCCGGAGGTGCGTGCCGCGGTGGTTGATAGCTTACGGGTGCGGACGATTAGTTAACGACCGTCCAGGACGTCGTCGCGACTGTTCTGAACCCGTCAGAGTAATGCGGGGCCTTTTTATATGCTTGCCTGTTGTGACTTTTTTTTTCAATTTCGGCTGACTAGCGTCCTAGCGACTACAAAACGGCAGGCAAAAATCATGTTTGGCGCACGACAATCGTGCATTTTGTGCTAACCTCGCCGCCCCCCGCAGAGCGTTTTGGCAGGTCTCAGCCCGACCGTGATCAGCGAGATCAGCTCGCGTGCGTTGTCTTTCTGGACGTACCAATGCTCGCATGAAATGTCTATGCCAGCCCAGCCCCCTGCCGGCGTGCCATATGTGGCTTGCCGTGCCAACCCGGACCCGAGCTTGCTGACGTGACGATATCGCAGGATCTACCAGGACTACTACACAAAGTCGCTTGCGGAGAAGCATCAGAAGTGCGTACTGTGCGCCTAATCGCGAGTGGTGCACTCGAGCTTATCGTAAATAGGTTGAACCAGCAAATGGACAAGCTGGTGAATGACGCGAACTCGGAAATATCTGGTATCCAAGCAGCCTGCTTCTTTTGATTATGACTGTTTTCTTTTGTGCTAAGTATCTTGACCATAGCTCTTCTCGAGCGTCTTGCGGGTTTGTTGTTGCCCCCCGGTTCATGTCCTCGGCCGAGGCATTGTTGACAGTAGTCGTGAATCCCAGTCGCGAAGAAAGAACGAGAGGCGCTGGCGAAGAAGAGCGCGGAGCTGTCGGACTCGCTGCACAACAAGTCGGTCCAGTTCAGCAAGCTCCAGAGCCTGTACGAGCGACTCAAGCGCAAGATGCTGTTCGGCACGTACCCGCCGCAGCCCGGCGCGGCCGACGCCGCCGCCGACGATCCGGTCTACCTGCAGAAGCATTCACTGAGTAAGATAGTTTTGCTGCGATGCTGGATGAAAGATAACCACCGTGTTTGCTCGAGCCAAGCTTATTCGTGAACATTATAGTCCCCGACGGCACGTCGCACAGGCACGCGTTCAACGCACCGCCGCCGCCATCACCTCACCGTGGCCCGCTGCAGCGGCCGCTCGGCCGGTCGCCTTCTCGCCAGCCGCTCGAGAACATCCAGAACCTGCTGCACACGCCGAGTTCCCGGGACAGCACGGGGTCGCGCCGGCTGCGGACTGGCTTTTAGTCGGCCTCCGCCGGGATTTGAAAAAAAAAAAAACCAATACACCAGCATTGCTATAACACTATGTTCATCCTCGCTGCATCGAGCTGTCTTATTTTCTTGCGTTTGCTATTACGGACTGAAACACGAATGAAAATTACTTTGAAATTTAAGGTGCCATTTAGCTTATAATATTACTGGAGTCATTCAAATTGCCATTGCAGGAAAGGAAACGTTAGCTTCGCTATAAGGATCGGGTCTTATACTTGCGCCAAACAAATCAAAATTATTGTGAAATTTAAAATGTCATTTAGCTAACAATATTACTCGAGTCAAATCAAATGCCATGCCTGAATAGTGTGTATCATCAAAATATAAAGAGAATAGTGCGAGACGTTTCGTTCGGCACTACACCCAAAGACAAAAATGTACAAAAACCAAATCGCCGTACAACTATATCATACTCGTATTTTCATCCGATACAACTATCCGTAACAACCAGAACCCGGCCAACCCAGAAAGCTGGCCCGCAGCCCCGGTTTCTTTTTATTTTTCTCTGAAATGCTGTGCATTAAAAAAACCACGTGACGAGATAAACAAATATCCGGCCACTAACGCCCTTATAAGTTTCATTGGATCCTATCTTTAATTAATTATCAATCTAATATCATTCCGTCGCCGAGTCCCGTTTGGAGGAGAGATGACGATTTACGCCAGCGAGCTGGTGATGGCGGTCTTCAGAGCGGTCGGGTTGGCACCAACAATCTAATTGAACGATGTTAGAACAATTCTTTGCGTAATTCGCGTAAATAATTTCAATCCTGCAGCAAATCGTGATCGAGATTAAGCAGTCAGATAAGCCGAGCGCCACGGCTCTCGGCACGCTTATAAATGGGAAACCCCAACCACGGGTCTCTGCGAGACGTAGAGAACACTTTGGAACACTCCGGACTCAATTGCGCTGCAGGATGAAAAAAGAAAAAAGAAATGAAGAAAAAAACAACATACCTCCTTGATCTTCTGGCCGTTCTTGAAAAGCATGAAGGTGGGCATGGCGCGGATGCCGACCTCGGCGGCGACGTCGGGAACCTCGTCGACGTCAATCTTGTAGAACTCGATGCCGTCGGTGAACTCCTCCGAGAAGGCGTGGACCTTGGGCGCGATGACCTTGCAGGGGCCGCACCAGGTGGCGTAGAAGTCGATGACGGTGACCTTGTCCTCGCCGACGGCGGAGTGGAAGTCTTCGATGCTGCGGGTGGGGTGGAGTGTTAGCGAATGAACGGGCGCAATTAGTAAGCGCCGGGCGGCGGCACAGTGGGCCGCCCCGGCAGCAGCGAGCGGGAGGAACGTACTTCTTGAGATCCTTGATCATGTTTGTGGTGTTTGACGAATGGAACGTGCGAGCGGGGAGTCTTCTGGAGGCAGCGGAGAGGCGGGCAGGAGCGAGGAGCGGGCTGAGGGCTGGTGATGACGAGGAGATGGAGCGGGAGAGCGAGACGGCGACAGTTTTATAGCGGGCGAGCATCGTTCTTTTGGGAGGGAAACAGGAAAGGGACAGGACGCCGGTTGTTTTGTAGGGGCAAAAGCTGCGCAAGCTGTACAGTTGTGGCGCATCTGTGCATGCGGTGCCGCGGTTGTGCCATAACTGCGCACAAGCAACAGCGTTTGGGCCGCGGGCATAGACTGGGCCCGGCAGCATTTGTCAGGGTGGCTTGGTCAGCCACACTGACGTAAACGCCTGTGGCGGTCTCGTAATTCTCCGTGCTTCATCTTCTTCCTCTTTCCACGGTCGCCGAGTGCATTTCATGCAGTTTCGTGTTTAGTCAACAGACAGCTGCTGCCGCCAAACAGCATTTGCCAGTCTCGCGTAATCCGCGTCGTTGTGCTCATCCAAACACTTGTACGATATCTCATGCAAGTGGAGATGCTGAACAGGCGCTGCGGGTTAGGGCCAAATTTGTAATTACGCATCTCGTCATCACCACCACCACCGTTGCCACAACAAGAACAGTTCCCGAGGTTCCGTCGCAAATCTTTCCTCATGACGACCATTGCCAAGTGATACCCTCAGTACGCCGTTATTGCTGTTGTCGATCAAAAGCGGCAGACGGTTGGTTGCAGACTATGGCGGCGCAACAGCGGCGCAACAGTGGCTTCCACCGGGACGGCCTGTTAGTTGATTCGAAACGAATGCGAAACGAGCTCTTGCTCTGCTAGGTCCCCAGCTGCAATCTGTCGCAGTGCAATGAAAGACGCGGTAGTGTCTTTGTGCGATCGTCCGTCTCAAGACAATTGGCTATTGCTCAATTGCGGCAGCGCTAATGCAGAAGAGCGGGATCGCGCACAACTGATGCGGCATGGCAGTCGAAGCCAACGCTGGCTCGTCAAGACCATCCTCGACTGGCGGCCCAATTCAAAAGGTCTCTGCCTCCTCCGTCTCGCTTGCGCCCTTTTTCTTCTCTCTCGTTTTTGTCGTCCAGTGCATTTTATTCCTATCTCCTATTCGATATCTGCGACTATGGTTACTACCGCCCCCAACTTCAGCGATGAGGCAAGTGACAACGCCACCACTTGGGACGCGGAGAGTGACATTTTCCCGACCGGCACGGTCTCGCTTGCAGACACCGCGAGTCCTCGTGCGTCGTCGCCGACCTCGCCCGGCTTGGACGCGATCATGGCGCTCAATATCGGCGAGGCCAAGCAGACTTACTCGTCAGTCGAGGCTCAACTGCAGCGCGCGCTTACCCTGAAGCATGCAGGCAGGATGGCCGCTCTTGATGTGGTCAAGTCTGACCTTGAGGTCATCCGGAAGACCTACTTGTCGGCGTCTGCTCTCGTGCGATTGGCGCTCGATTCCAGCCATGTATCAAAGCAGAAGTATCATGCCGCACTCAAAGGATTCGACGCCCAGGCTGTCGGAACAAATACGATTTTTAGATCGATCACCAGTCTTATTCAGATGGTACTGGACGAGTCCGCGCAGAACAAGACAAACAATGACGACGGTACTACCAAGTTGCAGGCGGAGATTAACAGCCTGACTGAGCAAAACGATGCTCTAACCACGGAAGTCGACCTCTTGATGGAAGCTCTTTCATTTTTAGAGCTAGACAAATCGCCTGTCTATACGGTTTCATTAATCAAGTCCAGGTATACTCGTGTCTTTGGTCGTTGGACTTCTTTTCTTCCCTCGTTCTGACTCAACACGCACAGGCTTCCGCTATCGACCATTCGCGAGGACATGGAATGCCCTCCTTCGGTAATAATGGCCATGTATTCGTTTTATGCCTCCAAACGCCGTGGTACGATCACGAGGATCAAACTGCGCTCAGAAAAATGGGCCAACAAGGTGTACGACTTTTTTGCAGACAGAGAGTCGAAATATGGGAAGGTGCAATTCGAGGAGCCGGATTCTGATTGAACCGACCGAGATCTTTCTCTCTGCTGCTGGGCTTTTGTTTGTTTTGCTGTGGCTGTTGATTAATACATGATAGAAATATAATTGTCATATTTAAGCAGAACATTCTACACCTAGATTGAATTGGACAATAGATTTTGTTTCCTGTCCTCAGCAAATGCAAATCTGCATTCTCGAGACAGAACCATTCGTAGTTGATTGCGTTGTTCTATATTCGTGAATGAACACCAACCAATATCAGTCAGACAGCTTTCAAACCTTTCGATCCAGCTGATCTTTTCCTTCTCTACTGGAGGATACATATTTCCGTGAATATGATTGTAAGTGGGTTTGCATGACCACCCAACTCCTCGCTAGCAAAACAAGTTGTGGTATGAGAATTAGTAGCAATGCTCTACTTCATCTACAAAGAGAATGCAAGTCCAGACTACTAAGGCATCTGTCTAATTAAGGATGTCGTGATGTTACCTATTTACAACATATCCCGAACAAACTTCTTATCTTGGTACTAAAAAAAAACATATCAGATCTCAGTGGTCGGAGCCTCGGAGGATGATGGCGCCAGAGATGAGCTCGATGATGATGAAGCTGAAGATGAAGACGATGATGAAGATGATGATGAAGTTGATGACGAAGTTGATGACGACGTTACAGCGCTCTGTGGCCCCGATGTCGACGAAGCCGAGGACATACTCTGGCTTGGTGTAAAAGTTGTCGAGGGACTTAATATGGATGTCGCAGATAACTTCGTCTGGTCAGCTTGTTGCTGCTGTTTCTGTTGTTTCTCCTGCTTCTTGTGTTGCTGCTTCGACTGCTTCTGCCTTGGTTCCCGAGCAGCGGCATTCGCAATCTTCGCAGCCTTTCTCTCTCTCTTTTCGTCCTCCAGCGTCTTTGTTCTGCGTTCTCCTTTCCCGGTCCTAGGCGCAGTCACAGAGTCGTCCAGATCAGGCGATTCTTCCTCGCAAAATACGTCGGACCAGTCGTCATGAACCTTCGGTAGCCGGGCCACGGGCTCGGTTGAATCCCAAGCTTTCTGCCCCCGCGCCGATTTCGATTCCGGGCCATCCCGAATGTCGTCCAAATCGGCGGATTCAACCAAAGTCGACTCGGCCTCCGCATCAACCCGCCGCCGCGCCAGTCGCGCCTGCTGCTCCGGTTCTCCCACGTCGTGACCGTCATTACAATGTGGGCTCACAATCTTGACAAAGGCCTCGCCACGCTCGCGCATAGTCGAAACGTCCACGACATGATTGGCTCCACGGTCAGCGAGGACGGGAAAGGACGACCAGTCGAATATGCGCGTGCCGGCACCGGTCGGCGCGTCGCCATCCGCGCTAACGTCGCCATGCTTTATGCGTTGCCGGGACAGGAGATACGCCGTGTCGAAATTGCGGTCTAGTAAGTACTCATACAGATTTGATTCGATCAGAGGTCTATCTTCGGACTCCTCTCGCGAATCGACCTCGATAGCCGGCGTGAGCGGGCCCTCGTGAGCGAGAAGAACATAACCTCGCATGTACATAGGCAGCAGCAACTCATGCGCGTTGATCTTATCCAGCAGCTCCCGATTCTGCAGGAAGGACAGCTCTGCGGGGACAGGCAATGTGCGCTTGACGCCGAGTCGGGGGGCGTTCAATTCATGCTCGGACAAAAATGACTGGAGCACGCGAAAATGAGGAGGGAGAAACATGGAGCAGCCTAGGTTTGCCTTGCTCTGTGTCAAAAAGTACGGCGGAACGGATGACATGTCCTCGTCGGCGCCGTCGCCGGTCGACAAAGGGCAGAGCGAGAAGCCTGCAAGGGCTGGTATGTCTGTCGTGAGCTCTGTGTCGATCACGAAGGGCGAAAACCGCAGAACGTGGAACATTGCCCATTCGAACCAGTACGGGCTCAGGCGAACCGAGTCGGAGAGCATGACGATGTTGGCGTGCTTGGAGGACGGCACGTGTGAGCGCACCGCGGCAGCGAAAACTGCTTCGCGCGGCGACGCGTGCGCGGACGAATGGCGCGGGGTGGACGCGAGGACGATCCTGTCGCGCGGCCAGTTCAGCGAGCGCTCGATGTAGTTTACTAGAGTGGCGGGCGGCGGCCCCGGAGGGAGGTATACTGTGATGCGTGGGCGGGGGGAGAAGTTGTAGTAACGCGCAGACGCGATGGAGTCGAGCAATCTGATGAGGGTTCCGGAGTGGGAAGTGACAGGAATGACAATGTCGAATGCGTGCCGCGACCAAACTGGTTCACCAAGTTAGAATTTGCTGCAAACAACCAGACAAAAACAAAGTCATGAACAAACACTTGAGAGCTTGTGGATTTATCAGCGATATCCACCGCATGTCATCGATGTCGGAAGCCGGCAGGTCAATCGGCGCCCATTTAGATGTCGGCGAGCCCAAGAAAGAGGAAACGTAATTGCCAAACTCGGTATCCGTCTCAAGCTGCCGCGACCACAGCGTCACGTCCGGCCTCGTAAACCGATACCCAGTCTCGAGAGCGGCCCTGACGGCCGCGGGCGCGATGTCAAACATGGCGACCGACTCGGGCGTCTGCTCGAGGAAGTACGCGTCGTCGGCGTTTCTGGTGACCGGCCGCATCGCCGCCGTGCGCTGATTCAGCCGCGCCCGCGCGTCGTGAAAATGCAGATTCGGCAGCTCCTCTCCGTCGCCGCCGTGCGCGTGCAGGAGGAACCGGAAGTCGGCCGAGTACGGGCCCATGTAGAGCACGTGGATCTCGGGCGCGTCCGGGCCCAGGTCGCGCGCCAGATCCGCCGACAATTGCATGAGCACCGACGCCGCGCGCGTGCATCCGGCCACGACGAGGACGGTCCGCGCCGAATTGATCCGCCTCGAGTGAAGGCCGGCCGCGGTCAGCGAGGACGCGAGATTCATGAAGGCCGAGAACGCGAACGGCTGGCGCGAGTTGGCGAGGGCCGCGGCCGCGGCCGCGGCGGTCGTTGCTGCCGGTTGCGGATACGTGGGAAGTGTTATTCGCAGAAAGAAGAGATATGCGCATACTAGCAGCGCCATCAGCGCCAGACTGCGCCTCAGTCGGCGCATTGTTGATCGTCGTTGTCCTCGCTAGCAAGTGTTGTAGGGAGGGACGATGGACCGTGACAATGCCAATGCGGCTTACAATCTATGAAAGGCACCATATTAAAATGCGATACTTCTCAAATCAAATTGGGTTTAGAAAAGTGTTTTTATGCTTGTTGGGCCTTGCTGGGCCTTGTTTCCAGGAATGATTCTACTTAAATGTTATCGGATAGCAGACAGTTAGGTCTGCCGGCGAGGTTGTCGTGTCTACACAATCCACATGTCCGCAATGTATTCATACATGCACCGATAGCAATACACGCATCTCGTCTCAATTCCCGTCGGCTCGGTGATCCTGTGTCTGTAGAGGACTTGACAGCGGTTATGTCCTCGGCCTTGACTCGGCCGGCCGGCGAAACGGTCTTGAGAGGCGGATAAAGAGCGTACTTCAGTTTCGTACTGTGCCAGGGTCTACCAGCCAGGCAGGACGCGCGTTAAATGATGCCGCCCTGTAAGACTTGCAGTACCTATGACACACATACGTATAATGCCTCCCTTTCTTCCGTTGATCTGGGTCTCGTCTAGAGCCACATCTGCCTGGGGACCTCACCCTGCCAGTTGAACTAGAAACTCACCAGAGCACAAGATCTCCCAACGCCAGAAGTCATTCAACAGCAACGGGCGTAAAACACATAAGCTGGCTAGAAGAAGCGAACCGAGCACTTTGCGATTATCTATGGGATTATTCTGAGAAAACAGAATGATACGGGATCACTAAAATAGTGCCAGATAAATTGCATGAATTGCTGAGATAAAATCAAACTTCGCAGCTTGGCACGGTCCGCGATGAGATGTTTAAACGTTAATGCGGCATGTGTTCGAACTAGACCATGTGCTCTTGATTTTAAGACTTTTATTTACGCCACGTCAAAGTGCCATTTTGCCATATGGGTTATGCATGTCAGGGAATTGAGATCTACAGTACCGTGACGGCCGATAGCGAGTGGGAGATCGCAGAAGCAGCACTCATGCTAAGCGCCCCAGAAAACCAAGATCGAGCCCCAACTCGGCAGAGAAAGAAATCGGTGCCGCAATGCTGCCTTCTCCTTTATTCCCGCCTCCTTTTTTTGCGGGGAAAGCACGCGGCCATCGAGTGATTCAAAAGGACTCGGTGCAAGCGTTCATCGGATACCTCCACCAACAAACGAGCCCCAAACGCGACAACTTGCAGCCTTACCTTCATCTGAATCAGACGAGT
Source organism: Lipomyces sp. NRRL Y-27488 (assembly GCA_030556275.1). NCBI lineage: Eukaryota > Fungi > Ascomycota > Lipomycetes > Lipomycetales > Lipomycetaceae > Lipomyces > Lipomyces sp. NRRL Y-27488. The sequence goes on from JAKTPS010000004.1 coordinate 205,308, forward strand.
CCTGTCTAGCATCGACATTCGCAAGTCACTCGGGGAAGGTGAGAAAGGCAGCCATCACACCAAATACTTTCACACAACTACTGACTAATTTTACTACTTGCAGAAATTACACGACCACTCCCCCGCGCACTGGATTGACTTGTCGAGATGGACTCTGAATCGGTTCCGCCTGAAGCGCGTGCAGAAAACCCAGTATCGGAGGACGCATCTTCCAATGCATCTGAATCGGGAACGGGTCGTCTGCGCGTGAGATCTGCGCAGCCTGCGGCCGCGCAATTGTGGCAGATGTTTGGTGCTGTTGATGCCCAATTAGCCCGAATCGTCAGTACTTTTGCATTCCCGGCAAACCGTCCTGGGCTCATGGTAGTCGGCCAAGTGCAATGGTCGAGAGAACCATTGCCCTGTCGTACAGGGATGCTTGTGTCCGAACTTCCGGCACCAGAACCCGACCTGTGCTACGGATATCTGCCTGAGCAAGAGTACCTCTGGTCAGTTGAAGAGCATTATGCGATCAATCATGTTACGGCATTGCCATATACACGACCGGCGAGACACAACGTGCTCCCTTTTTTTACCATCGAGTTTGAATCGGAAAGCAATTCAGAGTCGCGCAACCCCGCTGAGATTCGAGCTGCTATTAGCGGTTCGCATAGCACTAATTCGCTCCGCTGGTTATGCCAGCAAGCCGATCCCGCGCGGAAAATATCAACTGCGGAATGCAGCTCCTTTTCGGCGTGTATCAGCCGGGAACGCGCCGTCTTTTACATCCACTATTACAATGAGGAAGAGAAGATTTTCCTTATGTCGCGTCTTGATGAGTTTTCTCTAACTTCCGAGTCTGGCCTGCAAGCATGCCACAATATAGTCGCAAACATCTTCGACTATGGTATGAATGTCAGACTGCCGGCGGTGAAAGCAGTCCTGCAGTCTTTTTACAACGTACTAGCGCAGGCGAACCAGAGTCAGTCTTAGGATGACGGTTCCGACGAGAGATCCATGGAAGGGTGGGAAGGGGACTTGAACTGAATCGAAGGATCGGCGTAGTGGCTATTTGCTTTGATTTGCCCAATAGTTTGCTCCAGGAGTTTTATATAATATTGCTGTTATGGTGGGAATTATTTTATCAGAAAATCATGGTGTATACTGGCAAATGTATCCAATAATAATCGTTGCATATATACAATATGTATAAAATTATCTTGCCTGATCGAACAATGGGTCGTCGAAGGCCACCTGCAATCCACCTGCCCGCGACGTCGTCATGTCTGCATGAAAGCAGCCGCTGCCCGGTTGACTTGCACCGGACGCAATCCACGTCATCTGGCGAAGTCCGCAAGTATTCATATATGCACTGATAGGAAAACACACGTCCCGTCTCAATTGCCGTCAACTCTGCGATCTTGTGCCCGCATATAGCGCACTTCCCTGTAGACTGTGATGTCCTCTGCGTCGACGTGGTCGGTTGGCGAAACGGTGATTGAGAGACGGATCAAGCACGTACTTACTTTCGTACTGTTCTCCTTCGCCGCCCGAATGCCAAAAACATCGTCGTTGTCCAGCTGCGCCTGTTATTGCTCTTCCCGACGCCGTTGTCCGCGGCAGCGTCAGCCAGGGATGCAGAACGCGCGCTAAATGCCGCCCCGTAAGACTTGCAATACATACATACATGATACATCCCTTTCTTGGTGTCTTCGAGAGCCATCTCCGCCCCGGTCGGAACCTCGCCGTGCCGGTTGAGCTTGTCCGCAGTGTTGACCACCCGCAATCGCCCGGTCCTTAAGATGGGACGCATGGAGGCGGCGATGGCTCCCTTATTCTCTGCCGTGATCTGCTGCAGGAGTGAGGCCACCGCGACCTTCCTCGTATCCGTAGGCGCTGCAGCAGCTGCTGTTTGATTGTCCACACCAAGTCGCACATGCGATGTTCAGACATTAAGAAAGTTCCAAACAGCCGAAATACAAGGCTTCATGATTCGACGTGTTGTCCGAAGTTATACATCGTTAGCGGCGGCTGTGGAAACACATTGTCAAGTGGGTCTCAATCAGAAACTCACCAGAGCGGTCAATCTCACCGCCCGTCGCACAACAATTCGGAGACCCGGCGTTCAGCGGCAAGAGAAGGTATTTCATGCGTGGTATTGAAGCCCGGCTCGTTCTTCGGGAGCAGCGGACGACACAGACATATACGAAGGCAAACTGGCGTAAAACACATTAGCTGGCTAGAAGAAGCGAGCAAGCACTTTGCGACTATCCATAGGATTATTCTGAGAGTAGTGAAAACAAAATGATGCGGCATCACTAAAATAGTGCCAAATAATTGCATGAATTGCTGATAAAATCAAACTTTGCAGCTAGGCGCCGTCCGCGATGAGATGTTTAAACGTTAACGGCAGGTGTTCGAATTCGACCATGTGCTGATGATTTTAAGACTTTTATTTACGCCACGTCAAAGCGCCATTTTGCCATATCGGTTATGCATATGAGGGAATTGAGATCTACAGTACCGTGACGGCCGATCGCGAGTGGGAGATCGCAGAAGCAGCACTCCATGCTAAGCGCCCCAGAAAACGGAGATCGAGCCCCAACTCGGCAGAGAAAGAAATCGTTGCCGCAATGCTGCCTTCTCCTTTATTCCCGCCTCCTTTTTTTGCGGCGAAAACATGCGGCCATCGAGCGATTCAAAAGGACTCGGTGCTGGCATTCATCGGATTCCTTCACCAACAAACGAGCCCAAAACGCGACCACTTGCAGCCTTACCTTCATCTGAATCAGACGAGTCCTGTCTAGCATCGCACATTCCCAAGTCAGTCGGGGAAGGTGAGAAAGACAGCCATCACACCAAATACTTTCACACAACTACTGACTACTTTTACTACTTGCAGAAATCACACGACCACTCGCCCGCGCACTGGATTGACTTGTCGAGATGGACTCTGGATCGGTTCCGCCTGAAGCGCGTGCAGAAAACCCAGTATCGGAGGACGCATCTTCC